>BPLR01002097.1:0-168275 GCA_021605095.1 Caerostris extrusa
TATTTAACCTCTTCTGCCCCCTTCCCTCCATCCCATGAGTAATCTACTCATCATGGATAATCTACTCATAAATGCTGCAGTACCAAGTTGTTGTGTCTAATTCTTAATATCCTTAATTCACCCCCCATGTATGGGAGGAAATGGGCAGCTTCTATTGTGATGGAGCCACCCGTAGGTAGAAGCATGACTTGGCTCCGTGTCGCTGAAGAAGGAGGACAGTGGCTTCTAGAGACTTTTAGGGGGAACTAACCCTTATTTGAGTATAGTATAGGAGAAAAGCGGAAAACTCCACCAGGTAATCTTAACTAACGAGGCAAGATGCTGAACATCAGAAAAGCCATCTCATCTCCTCGTTTTTTTGAAACAGTGTCTATAACTAAACCGCCAGCGGATTGAACCTGAGACCTAATCCTCACCAGCGTGCCATTGAGCCACGAGTTGGGCATGCATGAAATTTAAAAAGTTTTTCATATTGATAATTACTTCATGATTTAAAGAAAATTGTTTATTTTTTTGATAATTGATCTCTTTCATTTGATCTATTCTTTTTTGAAGGAGTTTTTAAAAACTTTCGTTAATTATGACTGTATTTTACTTCAGTCCAGACATTCTGTATTTTACTAATTTTTTTTGTGATTATTAGTTCTTGATTAATAGGCTACATTAAAAATAAACCCAAAAATATTTTGCTGCTCTTTACAAAATAGAATTGTGGAGGCACTTATTTCAGACAGTTCAAAGAAAAACAAAGTTCTTAAATGTACTAACATTGAACGTGGTTTTAACACGTATTGCAGTAAAACGTCTAGACAAGCAAAGAATTTAAAAATCCCAAATTAGCAGTAAAGGAAGTTTTAAATAAAGGGAATAAAAATCAAATAAATGAGGTGGAAGAAATCCCAAATAAACCTGAATATGCTGAATAATCTTAGTGTATCCCAAGAAATTCTTTTCGATTGAATTTTAAACTTTTTGGGCTCTTAAAAGGAAGTCTTAAAAGGAATTTTCGTTTAAAAATAGCAGAAATTCTACTTCAGTTTAGAAAAGAAAATGAAATTAGCATTTTCTAAGTATAAGAATACCTTACTTTTCTGCAAACTGTAAATCTCCTTTTGATGTGACAAATGCAATTACAGTGTTTTTAATTCAAAATTAAATTGAAAAATTTTGTTGCTAACTAAAACATTTGTATTAATGTTTATGTTAAATAAATAAATTTGAATTTTAGGTTTATTTTATATAAAATATTCAATAAGCATGCAGAAAATTCAAACTTCATGCATATTGTGGATATTTGTGTGAAATGTACCAAAATGTAAGAACTATTCTTGTATTTCACAGAAAAAATTGGAACTATTTTATGTACATAGAATTTAGTTGATATTTTCCTAGAAAAATACAATACCTGAGAAATATGAGAATTCTCAAGATGTATTAAAATTCAATTTTTGAAAGAAATATTTCAATTCACGGATGGAATTTTTACCTTCCTTTTATCGACATTTTCAGTAGAACTTTAATATTAAATTCATTTCAAAAGAATATTTATGGCTGAACTCCCGCTATTTAAATAGTTGAATTTATTATAGAATACTAATCCATTAAGTCGATTTAATTCGCATGTAATCAAAATATGCATTATATCAACAAGAACTATATATAAAATATTTCAGATTTTCTTAACATCTTAGTCTAAAAATTATTGAAACATTGTTTTCGCATTAAAACATTGTTCTATTATCAACTAAAACTTATTTAGAAAATTTTCTAATAGTTCTTTAAAAATGGTTGCTAAATTCACTTAATTTTAAATTTGCATCTTCACAAATTATATTTCAAGAGCACAAGCGACTTAAAAATTACTTTTACATTCTATGTTTCTGATAAATGTATATTTAAGAATCGATGAGAAGTTTATAAAGAGATAAAGGCGAATAATTATACTTTTGTATTGGAATAAGCAGCTGCTACAGCCGCTTTCAAAACATTAATTATTCTGATGAATGGTAATTATTATGCTGATGTCACGTCTGATAAGATTACCAAGCCAAGTGTTAAAAATATGAATAGGGTAATCTAACCATAATTTTCTAATTAGCAAAAAGAATATTCTCTATATTCTTTCCTCTTTGGTTAAAATATTAAAAATTGAGTACACTAGTTCGGAAGGATTACCAAACAAATTGTAATTGTAATTTTAAGATAATTAAAAAAAAAAAAATTAAGAATTATTTAGCAGAAATGGAGTAAATTTTGACCTGAAACAATATTAACGAAAATTCAATACTTCAAAAAGATATCTTTGAATTTATTTTATGAATATTTTAAATCTAGCTTTAAAAAAAAATTTCGTGTGTCAGTATAGAACAACATTCATGACACACAATGCGTCCAATGTCGTGGTCTACAGGTGCGATATTTTTAATAATAAAAAAAGTTTATTTTCACGAAGCCACCATTATATTATTTTATAGTTTTTAGTTTACATTTTATCAAAAAAATTTTTAAATCTAAGTTTTGTGAAGAATCAGTCACGGAATTTAGAAAGATCGAGGGGGAAAGTTTTAGCTTTATTTATCATAGATAAATGCAACTGCCTTACTGATTACGAGTACTAATAGGGATAGGCCCCTTAACCTCCTCGTCTTAATTCATATATAAAGTTTATGAATTTTAATTGGCTGCTTAAGGTTAATTTGTGATAAAAAATAAAGTTTATAAAAATTAAAAATGGTACTCTAAAATTAAAAAACTAAAAATACTAAAAATAAATAAAAGATAAAAAATAAAAAAAGTTAAAAAAATTAAAATAATTTAAAATTAAAAGTTCTAAGTACAATTAGGGACCAGTTATCGATGCTATAAAAGTATTGAATAAGATTTAAAATTGTGATTGCTGAACGTAAATTCAAATCATTTGAAAATATTGCAAATCCAACGTAATACAATGAAATTTTGAACTGGAAAGATATTCTGATTGAAATTTTTATTAATATCTTGTATAACTCCATCTACAAAATGCACTTTTTTGATGTTCTCATATTTCAAAACATATCATTGATTTTTACTGATAAAATTGCAGAGAAGTTCACTACAACTTTTATTATTATTAACAACTTAACTTTTTTTTTTTTTTTTTTTTTAACAAAACAGCTTTATTTTTAAATTTCCTATTTTGTACTCATTATTTCACTGGGGTTGTCCATTATTCGGGGTGAAAAAAAAAGGACTTATTTGACAATATCAAGGAATGATCATTTTACTTCTTGAGAGAAAGCAATTAGAATATTACTTAAATTTTTTTTATGTTAAATTTTATAAATTTTTAAGTAAAAAGTATTTCATTATTTCTGCACTACTCACAAATTGTAATAAAAATTGAAATAGGAAACAAATAATTTCTCCATTTATTATTTAGATATATCACCACGTTTTAAAAAAAAATCTTTAAAAAAATCTCTTATTTGCCTTCAATTTATGAGATACAACATTGGCTATTGAACTTAAGTTAGTGATGTTTTGATTAGTATTTTAACTTTAAAAATAATTTTTAAGTCATACTTCTGAAAGTTTAATTTCTTAAAATAAAGGCTGATGTTAATAAGTTGCGATACATGAAATTAAAAGTTTAGGGTTACGGCTAAATATATTGTTTTCATCAAATTGAACTTAATTTTAACATACTCATGCATATTTTTTTTTAATTCAGATTTTATATAGCCATTATATATGAGCATAATGTTCGAATGGTTAAAGGCTCGTCTCATGTAGAATTCGTGTGTTTGTTATCATATAGAGATTACTTTACAACAAGTTGTAAACTTTTCATTCATTGTTAATTAAAAATGTATATTATTAACCGCTTATACCAAACAAATTCTCTTTTTTTTTTTTAACATTACTTATAGTTTTTATGATACCAAAAATATTGTAAGATATAAGATATGATTTGAATTTAAAGTTTAATTAATTACTTTTGTACTAATTCTTCTATTTTATTAAAGTTTTAAATTCCTTTTGACACTGAAAATTTATCTGAAGCAAAAATATACTTGAATCAAATGACTTTCACTACGTTCGTCTACATATGAAAAGTAGAGAAATTTCAAATTCAGTATATTATTTCTACAACTATCATAGATTTAGAATATCTTATTTGAAATAATTTTTATAAAGAGGAAATTCAATCAAATTTTGTTTAAATAAACACAAGATGTGATGGATCGGATTTTTAACTTTTAGATTATGCTGGTATGTCCACTCTAAATTACCCCGTTTCATACTTCCTAGAAAGGTCACCGACTTTCTATAAAAAAAATGTAATAAACAGGAAAGGAAAAACATCGAACTCAGAAAAAAAATATCTTTTTATCCGATGGAAGGCCTTTTTAACCTTTAAAACGTAAAAGTATTCACATTAAATGAAATAATAGTAAACAGAACACTTCTGGTTTCAGTTCATTCTGATCAAATTTACTTAAACTGCACAAATGATTACACTGAATATAAATAATTCTATATTTCAAAATTCTATTCTTAAAATTAGTTTAAAAGAATTTAAATTAATTTATTAAAGAGTTAATTTAAATTAATTTGTTAAAGAGTTAATTTAAATTAATTTGTTAAAGAATTAATTTAAATTAATTTGTTAAAGAATTAATTTAAATTAATTTGTTAAAGAGTTAATTTAAATTATTTAGCGAAATAATTGCAGAATAATAAATTTCAGAATAATTCTGATTTCAAAGAATTATTTAAAATAAAACTTTGTGTATTAATCGAAAATGTAATGCATTATAAGCAATGAAATCCAGAGACACCATTTTTATGAAATACAAGGAAAGGCCATTAATATTTCACAAGAGAATCGAAACAAAGTATTTAAAACTAGGTATTGTGTTCGTTCGCATTACTGATGTCATTAACACACGTTGGAAAATATGAAAATGAAGCGTTAATGGGTTGGAAATCGATTATATTGCAGGAAGAAATGCGAATGCTGGTAATGGTAAAGTTATTGAATTTTGAGGAGAACAATTTTTCGAAATAAAAGTAGAACATTTAATCATGTTGCTGTGAATAAAAAGTCTAACAAAAGATTAGAAATTAATTTACAACTACTACAGATTAGTGAAGTTCATAAAGATTGCAGGAGATACTAATATTAAGTGAATGAATAAGCGATAATCTGATTTTTAATTAAGATTTTTATGGGAAAACTGAAAATGAAATTCAGGATTTAAAATGGAAGCGTAGAAATCAATTTACTCTTAGAACTTTAAGCACATTTTATAAACAAAAATTTCGTGAAAACTACAGTTAAAAGCTCTAAACGAAGATTAATAAGTTGAATCGCCTTGTTAGGAATTTTCTAAAATTTTTCATGTACTGCTCAATTTAATTTGAATATAATTTCAAAAAAAAAAAAAATTATTGAATAAAAATGAAAAAACTAACTACTTTAAAATTCACTAGTTAGTGAGTAATTAGAATGAATAGTTAACTGTTTGTTTATTAATTATTATTATTAAAGCAATTAAATTAAAAACCTATTATAAAAGTACAATTCATTCAATCAGAAAAGTTTAAACTTGAATGATTAAATTATTCAATTTTCCAGTTATTTTATCATTTACTACAAGAAAACTCTTTTGTACTTAAAATCGGTTACTCATTGATTCAAATTCGAACTTCAAAGACATTCTCAAAAGACTTTTCAGAAATATCAAAGAAATCTTTTCGATTGCAAAAGAAAAAAATTAGTTAGGTTCATTTCAAAGCCCATCATGTTAAAAAAAAAAAAACTGTTAAACTAAAAGACATGCTAAGATGAAAAACATGCATTTAAGAATTGAAATTGTAATCTCCATAGAATACTTCTCTGAACAGTAAAATTAGTTATGATGAAATTATAACATATATAAAACAAGGGACCTGATTCAAATGTTGATATGTATTCATATAAATGAGGCTGAAAAGAAAATGGCTCATCAAAGTATCTCCAAAAATGTCTGGTTTAGAAATCAGCTATAAATAAAATAAAATCTTTGGTTTTATAGACAGGAACAATGTGTAAAATTCTGAGGAATATCATTAGTCAACAAAATTACTGAAAACTTTATTTGCTTTGAGACTTAAAAAAAATATACGAAGAGTTCAAAAATTAATTTTGAATAACCAGTGTTGCCATTTTGCAAATTGCTTTTTACCACCAAATTATTTAAAAAATACCTCGAATATTTGCAGTTTGATTTATTGTAAAACAGCACAATTAAACGCTTATTAATTAAAGCATTTATATACTGATAAGGCTATATTACTTCTAAATAAAAATTATCTGTCTTCCATAAGCTTCTTATATAAGATATATTACTTTCTAAACAAATTTTAATCAAATAGGAAAATTTTTTAAAACATTTCAGGCGAATTCAATTTTAATATAAGGTTTTTAACATTTTTTAATAAAAAAAAAACTATTAAACTAAATTAAACATTTTTCATTTTTAAAAATTTTATTTTTTCGTTTTCATAAATGCTTTAAAAACATTTTTTTAGGTGATTTCAATTTTAAAATAAGGCTTTTAACATTTTTTGATGAAACAAACATTTTTACTAAATGCAAGATTCATCTAAAATTTGATTTTTCCTTCTTGATAAATGCTTTAAAACTCATGAAGCATTAAAAAAGTAACAATTTTAAATATGAAAATTATTGCAAAACAAAAAAAAAAGGATAGAAGCTAATATAATATTGTGATTGCATTTGAAATATTAAAAACCTGCTGTCAGACACTTTAAATGCTCCGAATAATTTTTTTCTACGATGCTAAAAAGTTTAATTTTTATGATTTAAAAATATTTCATTCTGCAAATTAGTTATCCATTTTAATTATTTACACATTTTTTATTCTTTAACTATTTAATTTTAACACTTTTTATTCATCGCAAGTTAAGTAAAAAAATCATCTTGCTATCTAAATTATTCTTAAATATCCAGATACATCGAAATTATTTTTTTTATGTAATTACCTTCAACCTGACAACATTGTGCAAAAATGCATATTTGAATGCCATGTTATATTTTAAACGCGAGAAATTTCTAGGCGATATGAAGAAAAAACTGTGGTGAATCACTTATGGTTTGATTGAAAGCATTGCAAAAGTATGTGGCAAGAAAATTTATTTTATGCGTACCAAGCAATAAATACCACTATAAAAAAAATGAACTATTCAAATGGAATTCACTTCATTCAAACGAAGAATTTTCAAAATAGGAAATATCTTTAGTAATAGGGGTTTTTTTCTATGAACGACGTCAGAATTAGTTTCAGCGAAAAACGAAAAAAATAAATTTCGAACAAGTTTGGGATTTTTTGGAAAAAAATAAATATATTAAAGATAATTTTGTGGTATGTTGGTACAAATATGAAAGAATGCCCTTTCAAAATTAATACTGTTTAAGAATGTTATGGGTTTTAGAAGGTTATATTTAATCTGTTACTTAAGTTTATTTAATATAAAATTAAAGACTTTAAAGATATTGCAATAATCATCAATCATAATTAATCAATATCAAATTAAAACTATTTTTGTGAATAACCTTATTAACGAGTATTTTATTTAAAGAATACACTCAATTTGAAACCTTAATATTTAGAATTAAGATTTCATGATATTATATTTCATGGTTAATGATATTATATTTCAAATAAATTAATGGTTATTGTATAGAATAATATCTCTCACCTTTCTGGAAAATCTTTTGTGTAGTCAATTTCGAACTTTTGACGCCTGATATGATAATTCCCACTTTTAAAGATTTTTGTTATAATCCTTTAATATTGCAATTTCATTTATTCAAATGCCTCCAAGCAACTATGCCGGATTTATATATGTAATGTTTAAGAATTCCAACTTATTATTGAATATTGAGTTTCAGTTCAAAAATATTGGTTAATAAACTTCATCAGCAGAATGCATGTTAAATGATTATATATATATATATATATATATATATATATATATATATATATATATATATATATATATATAAAGAGCACAGCACATTAACCCTAAAACCAAATAAAAATTAACAAAATACAAGAAACATATATAGAAACAAGACCATTTTGCGCAACAAAAGCCATATCAGTATTTGCTACTACATTCAAATTGCATAGCAAAATCATCATAACATTTGCAATTCAAAAACTCTGAAGTGCTTAACGTTAAAAAAAATTGTCTAAGATCATCAACTAATTGGACCACATAATAAGCTGCTACAACGAAACTGAAAATCATTAGACAAACACAAATATCTTAGAGTGAACGGCCAGATCCGCAGATCAAAAAAGAACAGTTATACAAAATATACATTAACAATGTTGCAACATGTTATCCAGAAAATCTATAAAAGTCAAAAGAAATTAGCTAAACTAAGCAGAAATACTTGGAATCAACTTCTTTTGGGTTTTAAGTTTTCATGAAGAGGCTTTGAGGATTAGCTATGTTCAGGACATTATAATACTATTTTATTTCTGTTCGTTAAATGTCTGGATCTAAGCAACTTATTCGATAACATGGAGTAAACAGAATAACCATCCGTTTAGAGGCGGTAAGAGATTGCATGCGCTTATATAACTTAAAAACTATAATATTTAAAAATTTATTTTATCTCTGAAATTAGAGATAAACATTTTTTTGATTGCCATCAGATATTTACGCCAACAGATGCCACCCGATTTATACTGTTTGACACCATTAGTTTAATATAAAAAATAAAGTAAGAATTTATAATATAAGTTTTCAATTTATATTCCAAACAAATGCAGCTATATTCTTAAATATAAATGCTAACTGTTAAGAGAGGAAAAAAAATTATTGGGATTTCCGGATAAAAATTAATGCTTTATTTAGCCAATTTATATATTTCAGGCGAGTTATTTGAAATTTCTAACCTTTAATTCTAAACAGATATTTTTAATGAAATTTGCCAAACAGAATGTTTTATTTTCTGTAACAAGGCAACATTCGCTTATATCTGCTAATTAATACAATGCTGTGAACATAATGCATAGCAAAATTTAAAATTATACTGAAAAGTAGACAAATATAACAAGAAATCAAAAACAACTATAAATGCAGAAATAACAAGTTATGAGGCGAGAAGATAAAATTTAATTACTTTACTGTTTTAAGCATGTTTCAATAAATATCACTATGCTAAAATATTAAAATTTTTTTTTTTTGGTTTATCTAATACAAAAATTTTACATGTTTTAATTAATAAAATTAGCATGTTTTAATTTAAAATTAAATAATTATTAATTAATTAAATTTCGAAAAGCTTAAATAATGATTTTTTTAAAATTGAAAGGAAGCATTTTTCGTTTATTCCTTTTTTTTTTTTAATTATCTAGTCTTTGAAGCTGAATCTCAAAGACCTAGACTGTGACTTATTAGAAACCTCTCTTAATTCAAACAACTCTAAAAATACCTCAAAACATATTTTTCCCTTTGAAAAAAATGCTTGCGAGGAAGATTGAAGAGGTTTTTCGATTATTATCGAATGAAGGGGAAAAAATGACATTAAATTCCCTCAAGCAATTTTTGAAACAAATCATAATTCTTCGAATATTCACAAACCGATTTTTTTTTTTTTCTTTTCCTTCAGAAAACAAAACCGTAATACCTCTAGACAAATCAAAATAGAAAACGACAAAACCGAAACTCTGTAATGAGAACAAGAAAAAAAATCAAATCACTGGCAATCCGATTAAAAAAAAAAAAGTAAGGTTAAAACCATCCGATTCTAGTTTATTGAATTTTTCGTTCAAAATAGAAGATTGGATATCTCTTGGTTGACATTCCTTCCCTTTCAGATTCTATTGAAGGAATCCATTCAGACAACAGTACTCAGAAACATTCGACTTCGAACGGATTTTCGAGAAGTTTTTTTTTTTCTTTCTTTTCTTACTTATCGAAGCAGAAGACGTCGAAAGAAAGCATCTGAAAATATTAGCAATCGAGTTAAAAGCTGTTTCTACAGGCAATGCAATTGGCAGAAAACGTGCTATGCGAGGAAGATAAAAAAGAAGCACAAGCATTCTAGAGAGTACATAAACTTTTTATTTTTCCCGAAGAGTTCCTTGCTTTTATAAACAGAATTAAATGAAGCTATAGAAAACAAGAAAAACAATAACGTGGGATGTTTAAGAATTTACTTGAATTAAATTTGCTGTTGGGAATTTTAAGGAGAAACATTCTTTTAATTGTTAATTTGTTAGTGAGCTTTCAAGTTCACCAAAAGTTATCACAACTTCAAAATTTCAGTCTATAGACGTATTGCAAAATTTAATACAACCAGAAGTTTTTAGATATGCATGGTTTAGAAAAGGGTCTGATGGCCGAGTGACTAGCTCTTTGGTACCACAGAGTTCGAGTCCCTGCATTGCCAGGGATTTGTGTAGTGCTTCAGCATCCACTTTAAACAGTAGGTCCCAGGCTAACAACCCTAACCCGTAAATAGAAAACATCTATTTCGGAATCTGCCAGCAGGCAGCCGGATATGGTCAACACGGACTGTAACGCTCGTGAGTTACAGTTTAGTAGAAAGGAAAGTGTATGTTTCGGATATCATTTTTTAAATGTATGAATGAATCTATTGGAAGGGCTTTTTTTGGTTAATGTTTTGGTCTATAAACCAAAGTCATCTGCCATAGACAACAGATATGCAGCAGGATCAACATTACTAGGGCTACACTACACCTGTTAAGACATCGTCACAAGGTCTCAGTTTCGTTTCGCAAAATTGAGTATACCCGAGTTTCAAGAAACTAAACTAGTTTACTGAGTTATTTTCTCGTTCAAAATAGAAGATTGGATATCTCTTCGTTGGCATTCCTTCCCTTTCAGATTCGATTGAAGGAATCCATTCAGACAACAGTAGTCAGAAACATTCGACTTCGAACGGATTTTTGAGAAGTTTTTTTTTTTTTTCTTTCTCATCGAAGCAGAAGACGTCGAAAGAAAGCATCTGAAAATATTAGCAATCGAGTTAAAAGCCGTTTCTACAGGCAATGCAATTGGCAGAAGAAACGTGCTATGCGGAGGAAGATAAAAAGAAGCACAAGCATTCTATAGAGTACATAAACTTTTTT
Organism: Caerostris extrusa; assembly: GCA_021605095.1. Classification (NCBI taxonomy): domain Eukaryota; kingdom Metazoa; phylum Arthropoda; class Arachnida; order Araneae; family Araneidae; genus Caerostris; species Caerostris extrusa. The sequence goes on from BPLR01002097.1 coordinate 11,160, forward strand.
ATTTTTTCCCCAAAGAGCTTGCTTTTATAAACAGAAATAAATGAAGCTATAGAAAACAAAGGAAAAACGATAACGAGGGATGTTAAAAATTTACTTGAATTAACTTTGCTGTTGTGAATTTTAAGGAAAAACATTCTTTTAATTGTTAATATGTTAGTGAGCTTACAAGCTTACCAAAAGGGTTATCGCAAACATTAAAAGTTTCCAGTCTATATACAGAAAGAATTGGTAAAATTTAATACAACCAGAAATTTTCAAATATGCATGGTTTAGTAGAGGGGGTCTGATGGCCGACTGACTAGCGCTTTGGAAGCTCGGTGCCACAGGGTTCGAATCCCTGCAGTGCCATCATGGATGTTTGTAATGTTTCAGCATCCACTTTAAACCTTAGGTCCCTGTTTAATATAACTGTAGGGCGTAGGGCTAGCAACCCCTAACCCTTAAAAACAAAACATTTCGTAATCTGCTTGTAGGAGCTGGCCATGGTTCAAGATGGACTGTCGTGCCCGGAGTTAGTTACGTTTTAGTAAAGGAAAGTTTGTGTTTGAATTTCATATTGTTTAATGTATGAATGAATCTATTCGAAAGGTTTTTCGTTTAATGTTTGGTACATAAACCGAAGTCATTTGCCACTTATACGGACAGATATGTGGCAGGATCAACATTGCTAGGGTTACACTACACCCATTAAGACAGCGTCACACGGTCTCAGTTTCGTTTCTCAAAATTGAGTATACCGGAGTTTCCAAGAAACTAATCTATTTTGCTGAGTTATCTAACTTTTATCTTACGTCGTTCAAATCTGCTATTCTTTTTGGGAAAGTAAAGATGAGAACAAATGAAATACAAGTTTCAGGTGAAGTCATAAAATGGCGTAAATGAAAAGTTTTGTTTTTGAAGGAAAAGTGTTGATAGGCTTTAAGAAGAATTTGGAAAAGAGTGGCTTTCTAGAGCTCTAAGTGTAATTGGCTCACATTTGTGCTACATGTAAAGAAAACCAGGTAAACACTTAACATACCTGACGACAGCAAAGAACGATGTCACTTACGGCATTCATCAATTTTAAGTGGACCTAGTTCAACTGATGCGAAGTAGTCTCGAGAAGGACATACTTAATAGAGTTATTTAAAATAATAAGCTGCATATGCAAATAAAGTGAGTTTTTTTAAAGATAATATTTAATTTAATTCTTGTAACAAAATTCCCTGAATAAAACTTAACTATGTTAATAGTATTTTATTTACATTTCAGGGAAATATATGGAAAAGGTTTAGTTTCGGAACTTCATTTTTTTTTTTTTTTTTTTTTTTTTTTGCTAATAACTATGCCGCTTGTACACCATCCGAAACTGATTACTTTCATGAAAAATTGTTTAAATTTCTTTTTTTTTTACCAAGAAATATTTAGTCTTAAAATAGTCTTTTAGTTTTAAAATAAGCCTAGATGCTAAAAGAATAACAAGGAAAAAAAAAAACTGCTCAAAAATATAATTCATTAAAGGTTATTCTTTTCAGATACATTGCCATTGAAGACGGTATGCAGTGAAAAGTATTTAGCCTGAATTCCTACATAGTTTTTGCAAATAAATGCAATTTATAATTTTTTAAATAGTTTATATTCCATAATGGTTGGCTTCTATGTAAATGATGTGAATTTGCCTCATCCTTCCCCAACAGTTGAAAAATAAAGACGGAAATTCACGTCTCCCTCATTCAATATGTTAACTTGCATATTTTATATATTTTTAATGAAAATTAATCGAACTGAAAAAATTCATCTGTTGGAGAACTATTTATCAAAAACTATTCAACAATGAAAACAAAGAATACTTATATCAGCACTGATATACAAAATAATGTTACATCAGATAAAATACGTAACTATGCAGTATCTCTAACTTATTATGTATTTAAAAAAATTTAAATTTCAATATCTTCCTAGAAGATGTGACAAAAATTGTATAAGTCGGATATACAAAATGACGATAAAAAAAAATTTAAATCATGCCAGTTTTTTACTGCTTAAAATATTTTTCGTAACTAACCATTATTTCCCAATGGACATATTTATTGACCATTGGGAAATTATATATGGTTCCATATGGACATATTCTTTGTGAATTTGATTAAAAAAATTTGTTTGTCCTCTAAATTTTTGGCGGGTTTAAAATAAATAAAACAGATTTTAAAAAAAAAAAAAACAATGTTTACCTGAAATGATGAAGTACTTAAAAGTAGAAGATTGGATTTCAGGTTGTTTTTCCCTGCATTCCCAAATGAATAGAAAGCTATGATTTCATTACAATTGCATAGTTCTTCATGTATACTTTTCCCTCAAGGGATCAAAGCAGCCCACAATGGTTATTCCCGTCCATGAAAGCTCTGCGACTTCTTTACTTCGAAATCCCAGTGGCTCCCGGCCGTTATCTACAGGATACTTAGTCGCGCAGGCAAACTTCTTCATCCATTCTAACAACTTCGCATTATTTCGGGATTCATCTGAATCTCCTTCTCAACGAAACAGAAGACATGTGCCTCGAAGCGTGAAATTGATTCTGCTTCTACGGTTTAGACTTGGTTAAGGCTAACTGAGCGTATTGCCAGTGAAAATAAGGAACAGAAGAAAGAAAAACTTTATCACTAATCTGTTTCCAAGATCGAGATTTTTCCTCCTTTTGCGCTTTTCTATGTTTTTATAGACAAGAAAAAGATAACCTGAAGCTTTTATAAAAGCTTTTAAGTATTTCATGCATTATGATTAAAGACTAGTTGTGCTTTCGGCGTGAAATTTTGTTCCAAGAAATGCCCAATTCTTAAATTCCTGTAATAATTAATTTTAGGTAGTTTGTGTTGACAACTTTCACAGAAAAGTACTTTGATCTGCATTTTATTCTTAACTTCAATTCCTTTTTCATAAATAAATAATCCCAACAAAAATAATGAATAAATAATTCTAACAAAAATAATGAATAAATAAACCAAAAATAATGAATAAATAATTGCACCAAAAATAATGAATAAATAATTGCAACAAAAATAATGAATAAATAATTGCAACAAAAATAATGAATAAATAAATAATTGCAACAAAAAATAATGAATAAATAAGTCGTTTCTTTTCTTTCTGCAGAAAAGGTTTTTTAAATATTATTTCTGCATTCTATAACATCCATTAACAAAGTTATTTGATATTTGCCTTGAACCGAAATTTAGTTCAAAGAAATAGTTTGGTTTGCCGCTCTACTGTCATTTTTTATACACTTTATGCTAATTAGACCGGGACATACAATTTAACGTGGATTCCGAACCACCAACAAACATCGATGCTACCGCCAGGATTCGAAACTGAAACCTGTGGTACCAAAGACCAGAGCGCTAGCCAATTGTCCATCAAGCCGCAAGAAATAGTTTAAGATTGCATTCTGAATTGTGTTCTTTTTTAAATATTTAATTGGATTAAAATCTTAAACTAGTGCAATTGCTTTTAAGTTTATCGTATTGAACTCAGTATCAAACATTTGTTAAAATAATTCACTTTAAAAATCGATAGTGCAATTTTTAAAGTGCAAGGCATTAATAGCAAGAAAATCTTACAATTTTTTTTTTTAGAACCGAGACATTTTCAATACCGAAATTAATCATCTTTAATTAAACTCACTTTTTAATTTAGGTATATAAAAAGAACAAAGTTTAATTGTAATCTAAAATTATATATATAAAAAAAAAAAAAGATTCGAAACTAATAATTATTCTTGTTCTTTTTACAGCGAAGTCGACATTAAGTCGAAATAATCTCACGATCTCCTTCAGAGTCTGAAATACTCACGCTTTCTTTATTCAAAGGAGGTAAATACTAGCACGAAGCAAGTCACCCGTGACTTTCAGAAAAGATAAGTGTATTCCAAAGAAGAAAAATTCCACCGGACGCAAACGCACCCGGAAATAGTTATTCGTGATCATCCAAAGGTAAGGGTTTATTCTAAGAAAAAGCATGACAAATTGATCCTTTTCGTAAAAGAAAGTTCACTCGAGAGCAGTCTTTGCAACCAGAAAGTAATTTATAATTGCAAGCATTATATTCAGCCTTTTTTCAACCGAAATAATGATGCTAGTGTAACAAATCAGATTGATTTTTTTCACCCCGATGCGAAACCATTTAAACTTCTAAGCGTTGATCCATGAACCAACAAACACCTTTAATTAAAAATTTTAATTACTACTAGATATTTTCACGTCTTATTATTCAAATGAAGGCAAATATAAATATCTTTAAGAAATCAGATTTTTGTTCAATATATGAACTTGCAACGTGCTTATTTTATCTTTAAGGTCTGAAGCTTCTGAACGTCGATCCACACACTTAGAACAATTTACCATCAGACAATTATTTGGGTGTCAACGTGTTCACTTGTGTTACATTAATTCAGAACGAAAATTCCCCAAAGACCCACAATGACTATTCTTGTCCATTAAGCTAGAGTTGGCGAGTTCGTATCTTTCTTGAATTTAAGGGAGGGATTTTCCGAACAACTGATATCAGATGCGCGCCTAGGGGGTGGCTGCCGGGCTTAAGACCCCACCCCGAAAAAAACAGTGTTCTTATCAGTGTCAACTTTATTATTGCTCTGAAATTGTTGATTCATCCGGTATAATTTTGGTTTAGTTTTATTAAATATTCATCGAAATATTGGAGATGACAAACTATGTATTCGATAAGCTGACAAGAGTGAAAAGAAATTTTCATTTATAATTCAAGCAATTTTTTTAATTAAATTTTTTTAAGTGCTTCATGAGTATTCTAATGTTAACGTATTTGAACCAAATTAGTGAAAAGCAAAAATTTATTAATGGAATAATTAACACACGAAATTTCGACTTCAGATATCTTTTCTGTTACATATTAGTTATACTTATTAGCCTTTTTCTATTACTGCTGAACTTCCATAAATGGTTTCGCTTTCGCTAATGTGTGTATGTCTTCCGGCATTGCAGCTGTAACTAAAAAGCCTTTTATCTCATCTGAAGCTGTATCCGGTACTGAAACCTTCTCCCGAATATTTGAGTTTAAAGTGTAACTTCCAGTAACCGGCAAACTCCCTGATCTCCCCTTTACAAGCGAACCTACAGTCGTCTTGCGGAAATCTAAAATCCTTTGATGCATGATGAAAATTGACAGCAGGCAGAGCGGCATTGGAGCTATTATGAAAGTTGGCAAGCTAAACTACGTGCCTTTGGGTTTCCATGTAAACTGCAGCAAACGGTTTGATATGCGATGCTTAAACATTCGCTTCTAATGTGGAAGTTGCTATAGCATTAAGAAAAATAAAAAATAAATCAATATACTATGTAATATATTTGTCTCGTTACAGCACTTTTCGTATATTTAGCGATCGTTTAAAGATAACGCGAATTTTTTTAAAAATCACTCATTATTATCGTGCTCGAAATATATCGCTTTTTTTTTTCTTTTTCTCCCGACATGTACGGTACAGCAAGAAGCTATTGAAACAGAAGATAACTGATAATTTTTTTATTAGTAGTCTTTATTTGAAGGCACAAGAGAAGTTTCTCACTGTCAGAGAATCCCAATTTCTAACTCTTGAATGGAAAGTATTTATGCAAAAATCATTAAGATAAGCAAGTCTTTAAGAACTTCAACATGTTAAGCATTTCATAGCTGTCAGAATAAAACGTTTATTTAAATTTCTAAGAAGTAATTTAGAGGGAAAATGTTTTTAACCATGCGTACCTAAATAAATTCACCTAAAATTTTTTTATTAATACTATAAAATTACTGTATTCATATTTATCTGATTACAATATTATATTACGATATTCATATTTATCTGATTACGATATTATATTACGATATTCCTATTTATCTGATTTTTTAAAAATAACCGCGTTACCAAAACGAGCCTAATTTTTTTTTTACTTATGTATGAAGAAAAAAAGGCATCAATGATGAAATAATGGATAGAAAGATCCGATACGACAGAGAGAATCCTTATGGCAGGTATCAAAAGAGCTGGATGCATTTTCCCATTGAGATAGCATTTATATGTTTCAAGATAAATTTAAAAATACCAATGAAAATTAATATTTAAAAACAGTCTTATCAATGTTAGGAGTGTGAAATCATCTTAATATTTGTTTTAAAATCACCAAACTCAGTTGTTTGACCGTTTGCACTCGAAATTTAAAATTTGTCTTCAAGCTCGAAGGCTCCGCTACGGAGACAATGCAAATAACAATATAAGTAATGCGTTTCTTCTAATGCGTATATCAAACCTACATGTGAATATGATCTTTTCACTAAAATCGCTTCGAGTTGCTGGTAAAAAAAGAATGAAAAAACTTCGAGTGCAAAGGGTTAAATACTAAACCTCGAAATTATTACTAATGAGGAATGAAAATATAAACAAATTGCTGCGTATTTCAAAAGTTGGTTACGAAAATAATTTAATATGCTTGTAAATGTAATTAAGTGCTCTTTTTTTAAAAAATAAAATTATTCATATTTAAATTCAATATTTAGAAATCAGAAAAAAAAACCTAGTTATTGGTCAAACATTTCTGTAAATCATTATACGCAAAGTTAAAAAAAAAATTTGTCAAAAGTAAAAAGTTTCATTTCTTAAAAGTCATAACAAAATAGGCTCACCTCAATAGTAAAAGATTGGTCAGTAGGTGCTTAATGGAACAAGGACCAGTTTTAGTTAATCTGTGCCAAACAATTGTTTATATAAGGTTATTTCCAGCTAAAATATTATCCTTCGTGATAAGTCAAAAGAAAATAATAACCGACAGATGTAAGTAATAAGATCAATATTGTTATCAAAAATACCTTAATAATTAACTTATATAAATAATATTCTCCTCAAAAGGATAACTAAAACATGTCTAAAAAAATCTTGAACATTATTTTTATTTCCGGTGAAATACATCATGAAAAATCAAAAAGTTTAGACATGTCTGATTTATTGCACGTGGTAATTCAGCTAGTCAGAAATATCTTTGTGTTACTGTCAATAGAATGATAGTTCTTCATTGTCTGTTACAATGGTTCTGGATTCTGAGAAAGTGTTGAATTTAGGTTAAAAATCTTTAAATGTTGCATCTTTGAAATTGTTGAATTTATTTTTGTCTTGTGGTTTATTTTTTCCAGACAGAAGTTTTGGTTTGATTTCGGAGTTGTGTCGAGTTATTCGGCAGCATATATGTAGAATGTCCGTTATAATATTTTTTAAAAAGAGAAATCGATGACGCATGAATATCTCTAGAGGTCTGAGGAGGAACTGGATTTGAGTCTCATTTATCTATCCATTCAAAGTGAAGCAATCATCGAACTTTCTTTTCTGGCTAAGTGCCGATCTCGGAACTTTAGTTTCAGTTTGTGTTCGTTTTGCTGAATAGTTGTGTACGTAAAAACTGCATTATTTATATATGTTTCGTCATTCATTAAATGTTGCTTTTGTGGAAATGAGTTCTATTGTGAATTATTTTAGAGACTAGACAGCTACTAAGTATCGGTTAGATGCGCGAAAGTCCCTTTTCTGACTCTACACAGACAGAAGGAGCGAAAGTCTCATAGTAGCCGACGGCAGTGTTTGCGAAGAATTGATACTTTATCTAGTTGTAAAAGTTTTTTATTTATTCTGCGTAGTCTTATATTAGTCTGCATAGTTAAATAGAGATGTTTAAAAAAAACCTAGACTCCATCATTATTGAAACTTTGAACTCTGAGTGCTCTGCTGCGAATTAGAGAAGAAAATATCCTGAAGGGCTTAAGATTTCGAGAAGGAATGCCTAAGGATTAAATATTTCAAGAAGAAAGTATCCTTAAAGATTAAATATTTCAAGAAGAAATTATCCTTAAGGATTAAAGTGTCTACGAAGAAGCAATTAAAAGATTACTGACAACAATTAAAGATGGAAGACAAAGGTGGGGAGTCTGTTCAATTTGTTTATCCCTTTAAATGAAGTTCAATATTCCGAGATTGTTAGTTTCAATACACAATACTAATATATCCAATATTCGAAGCATCCATAAATTTATTTTTTTTATCCCCATCTGTATCAAAAATCAAAAGATAATTAAAGAATTTAAGTTTAGTGTGGAATTTAACCTTAAAACAGAACTGTTAAATAAATCTTTAACTTTTAACGGAATTATTTCTATTTGTAACTTACTAAGCATAAGTGAAGGATGTAAAGTAGCTATTAATTATATGGTAACTTTGTAATGTGATCCTAATAAACTTAAAGTTAAGATAGAAGAAATTAAATCATATGATGAAGACACCGACCGACGACGAAGTTGAAAACAAAAATAGTGGCCAGATACCAATTAAGACGTCTAGATTGTGCATTAATTTTAATTATGTTCAAAGTTCTGTACAACCATTCATGGTCGATTCCATGCAATGTATAGAACAATGGATCGATATTTTTAAAGAAACGTCGGACGTATTTCGATTAAGTAATTTGCACAAATTGATTTTCACACGTTCTGTAGCTGGTAAAGTCAAGGTTTTTTAATCAGTCAGAATTTAAAATAACGTCTTGCAAAAATTTCAAAATCATTGTGGACAAGCAGAATTTCTGCTCAGCTACATGAAGTATTATCAAAAAGAAAAATGAGAAAAAAAAAAATCATCAGAGGAACATTTTTTAACTATAAAACAATATAGAAGATAATGCTTTGATGCAGTACCTCATATAAAAATAATTCACGATTCTGCTCTCAATAAAACTATTTTGTACGGTTGTAAAATACTAAGAGTTTAATAAAAAAATTCGTGTATAAAAATATTTAAAAAGAATACAAAAATTATAATGCTAAACCTAAGTATCATAACCGAAGTAATAATAAAGAGCAAAAAGTCTGAAATAAATAGAAATCCTTTCAAACCTAAGTGATGCATACGTTGTTTTTCATGTCATAGTAAAAAAGGCCATGCTTCAGAAAAAGGCACCGATAATCCTAAAGATTTGAAGTGTCAATTCCAATAAGCTTGAAGGTGAAGTAGACTGTTATTAAATTCCAATCCCAAAAGAAGACTTTCCGTTGACAACTTACCGTTTTTGATTTTCGTAGTACTAAGATGTAAGAAGACATGAAAAATACTGAAATTTTAAACAAAGAATTTACAAAACGTAATTCAGGACAGAGAAATTAAAAGAAATAGCAAAAAATAAAATTCTCAAAACTCAAGAAGAATATCGAAAACATTAGTAATATAATTTATCTAATTGTAAATATTTTTAGTTATCCTAATCCTTCGATTGTGTAATTAAATAAAGTGTTAAAAAAAACTCTAAGCCCCGTTCAATATAGAAACCCCGAGTTCTATATACATTTAGAGATGGAACAAAGATTGATACTTATGGTGTAAGTAGATAGAAGATTGACTGGAGACGAGTTGGTTTGTGACGTAGATAACTGTTTAAGGTTTTGGGGCGGAGGACATGTTATACCAGTCATACTGCTATAAGTCATTTCTGAAAGCTGATCACGTAGGTAGAGCTATTTAACTATTAGCAAATATTGCTTTTTTTTTTTTTGTTATCTCAGCACAGGGAGACAGATTAATCAGAAATTCCTTTCTTTAGAATAAAATAAGTCCTTTACTTATTTTTTTTTCTGTATTTTCTTTTGTAGCTGCCACTGAGGACAGCTTTTACAGTTGGCATTTAAAATATTTTATTTTAGAGTCTTTGTATTAATGCCAAATGAATGTACAGTTAGAGTAAGTCATCTTAGCGCTTCAAGTATTTTGAGAGAGTTAATATCATTGATTAACTATCAATGATATTAACTCTCTCAAAATACTATACATAGAGTATCTATACAGGAACATTAATTAAAAAAAAAGCTAAGCATACACATGAGCTAAAGTCATTCCAGATAAAAAACAGATTCAGATTTGTCAGTTATTCACCTCAAAATCTGTTAACAATAAATGAAAATTTCGTCGAATATAAGTGCTGATTGCGTTATATTCTATTTTACTATATGATTACTGTTTTTAAAACATGGTAAATAATTCAGCCTTGAAGTGGTTAAGGGATTATTAAAGTAAAGGTCAAATATTGCAGTTAAACTCAGCTTTAATACTTTTCGGAAGAAGAGAGCCGAAATTTGTCAAAAATTGATGTTTTGCTTGTATAATTTCATATTGTTTTGTAATTTTGATTTTCGAAAGAAATACAACGAAGATGTAAATTTTGCTTTGCTTCCGATTCAGGAAAACATGAAATCATACAAAATAACCGAGAAACTTGATTGCAATGGGACGGAAAGGAAAAGTTTTAAAGAAAAGTCTTTGTTTGCGACGATATATTAGTTTCAATGAAAAAAAAGTCGAAAAAGTCGCTTAATTGTAGTTTATTCACAGATTTTAAAATGACACCAATAGCAAGTAACCCTGTCTGGACTTTAAATGGCTGTAGTATATTGTAGAGTTCATTTTCATCTTTTGACATTTCTAAGATTCTTCCAAAATGACGACTATTTAATTTTTGCTGTAGTTCATTTATTTATACTCTGATCGTAAATTAAGCTTTCTGTACCAATATCGTATTAGAAGTAAATTAAGGGCTTCACCGATTACAAATCTATCGAGAGAGAAGAAAGCTTGCAATGGAAAAATGTTTCAGGTCCCACACCGCACCACTCACCATGGAGCCCAATGAGGGAAAGCATATCACACCTTTAGACGAACTTCATCTTCAGCTAGATGTCCAGGAAGTGACCCCTCCCGTGATTCCAAAGTAGCTTCAGCCAATAAAGGTTGATAACTGTCAACAGTACACTGGAAGATTGTATCATTTGTTTACCAGAAATCATGACCAAACAAATGAACGGCTCAAGAATAGAAAGTGCATCTCAATCGCTGGTAATTCTCTTTCCCAGGACACGGGTCACAAGACACGCGGGTCAGAATACTGATATTGTCAAGGAAGTCAAAATAATAAATACAAAAGAGAAATAAATGTAAATAATTTCATTAAACAAAGAGATAAAATGATGAAAGCAGTAAATGTGCAAAATACATGAAGGCAATTCCAAAAGACAAAAACCCTCTATACAATCTTATCTTAATTGCCAGCATCCCATTCTTCTGTTATACGGCCTTCCAGGGTAAACACATGGGTCAGGGAAGGGTCATAATATTGACATGGTTTGTAAACTCAAAGTAAATCATAACAAGTCACAAAATATTAATACAATTTATCAAATTGAAGTATATGAGAAAAACCATGATAATGAGATCGCAATAAGATGGCTGCATGAGAAACTGGAGAAAAAGATTATCTAGGTGCCTCGGAAGCGTGATACTAGTATATATCTGAAAGAGATATATACCCTTGAGTGTTTAAGTATAAAAAAATGTCATTTAATTCAATTATATGAAGTAAGTAATTATTTTATGGCACAAAAGTCAGATTTGTCTAAACAGGGTTAAATATAAACCAATGATTTTAACGACTATTTCAATATGGGTAAAATAAAAGTAAAATTTACTTAAGGGTTAAAAGATAAATACATGAATGTAAATTATGAATATCAGAATAAAAAAGGCATTATGTATCATTACATTCGATTTAAAAAATTTCCAGAAAATATTTGAAAAATATATATATAACATATCTTAAAATATTTAAAAATAAAATTTGTGTTTAGATTTTTTATTCCTCTTAGTAACCGTAATTTATTTAGCAATGAATTGTTCTCGATTTGTTAAGCGAATTTTAACATTGCAATAGTAGTGCCTATGAAAGATTGATGGGGAGGAAACTGCAAGGAATCACATTTAAAACACACTTTGATTAATGGAATCAAATAAATTTAATTTGACAGATTTTTATAGTGATGTGAATTATGGCTAAATAAAATAATTTGATAAGAGGCATAAAATTTTAGTGTTGTGCATTGCATATGCTAACAGAAAATTGGATGAATTTTCAATATTTGCAAAAAGAGAGTTTGTCGAAACGTTGAGAATTTAAAGTAAAAATTTATTGTACCAGTATCTAATAAATATTTTTCAACAATGTTTGTCTAGACTATAAAATTATATTATTATTTATTATATTCAAAATAAAATTCCTCACTTCAAGAATAGTAAATTTCGTACAAATTTTGTAATGAAGAGCCCAAGGTCGGTTTTGCTTAAAACTCGTAAATATTCAACATCTTTTTTTTCTTGCAGAAAGAAGATCTATTCAACACACAAAGCCCAAAACAAATTTTCAAGATCCCATTTCATACCAAGTTAGAGTAAGGAAGGAAAACAACAGTATGAATAATTTATTTAGAGAGGCATTCAATTACTTTTATTCAAAAGAGGTTCAAATTCTCACGTAAAATTTTGATTCCACTTTATTTTTTTAACTTCAACTAAACGCCTGTGGACAGGTAAAATTCCCTCTTGATATGAGAATATTTGATTAATTGCACTGAAAATTAAATTAAGTAATTTTATTTAATTACAAATTTTATTTTTGAAATACAGGAAGCATTTTCGTATTGAAAACATTAGAGCAAATCGGCAGTTTTCCAAGCAAATAGAATTGCTGCTCGAAGAATATGAAGGAATAACTGCAAAAAAGCAAATTCAATCTAATTTCTACACAAGACTTAATTTAAAAAAAATTATACTTGCTATTAGTTGGCATAAATGATTTAAATGACTTGATAAAATTTTGATTAAATATTTTGTAACAGATATAGTTATTCATATTTGATGTTCTTCTGTTATATTATATCTTTACGTAATCAAGATTTACATGTTGTGCAATAGCCTAGAAATTCCCAAACAAAATATTTTATGCAACGAAAAATAGTAGGCTCAACTGTTAAAAATTCCCATATAATTATGTTAAATTTCCATATTACTTCGCTTCACTGTGTAACTACTGAAAAATTGCATAATGAATGTATATAATGTATATATGAATGAATGTGGATGTAATGAATGAATGGATCAATGAATATAATGAATTTAAATATATAAATTGACTATTGCAATATTATTTATCAATTTATATTATTTTTAAATCAATATATTCTTTATAATCACAAACTTATATATCACAATATAATTGAAAGAATTTGAGGAAAATTAAAATAAAATAAAACTATTGATAAATAAAAAAATTATTTAGAAATCAATAAATAAATTATTGATTTCTAAGCAATTAAAATAAAATAAAACTTTAAAGTTAGCCCAATTTGCAATGAATTTTATTTTTAATATAAATTCAATCCATTAAAATTATCCAGTTCGTAATCAAGATTTATATAAAGTGCAATAGCCCAAAAATTGCCAAACAAAATATTTTATGTAACGAACAATGGCTGACTCAACTGTTAAAAGTACCTTATGTTAAAATACTAACTCAATACCTAAAAGAAAAAATATTCTTACAAAAAAAAAAAGATCCAATTTATTTCTGGATTAAAATGTATAATTTTATTTCTCTACCATAGAAAATATATTAAAAATATACTTAATTTAAGTTAAATTGCTTTAATTTATACAAATATTAGAAAATGAATATAAATTGGCCGTCTAGACACATTTTGCAACACTGGCTTGTTACTGCAATTAGCGAAATCGAGTAAAATAACATGCCATGCAATACTATGCTATAGAATTCAATATAATGAATGAAATGAACTCTTTATAAAAAGGCAGGGGATTAGCATGAAGATACTTCCAGTTTCTGACCGATCAATTGCGAAAGTGTCTTGCAGAAAAATTTTTATAAAAAGAAAGTTCAGTTATTTAAAATGCAATGCTGATAGCTTATTTGTGTTCCTAACGAAGCTAAACATTAAAAGTCACTTTACGCTTACTATATTTAAACTTTATAAGTATACAATAATGGAGAATTATTCCAGGAATATAGATTTTTTTTTTTTTATGAATAATTTTGTTTCCGTGAATTGAATTAGGATTTATCTTTTTATGTAAAAGATTTGTTCTACAAAGAAATTTGACTAATATTATTTTTATTTGTAAAACTTAATATGATTTATACTTGTTATATATTCTCACAATTAAACACAATCAGCAGAAATTCAACCTCTACTGCATTTTTTTTTTCCTCGAATGAAGGGTGGGCACACAAAAAGGCCATAGAAAAAAATATTTGAAAAAAATACTGAAAAAATATATGAAAAGTATTCGATTCTTTTGTTTTTTAAGGATTTCATTCAAATGATTTTAACAGCCAAAGTAAGGAAAGTTTTGTACTTGGTATAACTTATTTCAATGTGCCGTCACAAGCCAAATGCCTTCTTTTCTGATGTGGGTTGTGATTGGGTTTGGTTTGGTTTATTTTGTTGCTCTACGGTCATTTTGTGCACACTTTAGGTTAATTAGACTGGGACCTACAGTTTAACGTGGATTCCGAACCACTAACAAACATCCATGTCCCCTCCAGAATTCGAAACTGAAGCCTGTGGTACCAAAGGCCAGAGAGCTAGCTAATTGGGATTGGGGGCTGATAAGCAAATTAAAGGTAATCTAAAGCTTGGAGATCAGATGGAATGCTGCCCAATTAAAAATGGATTTGTTTTAATATTCTTTATGCCTTTGTCTGGTTTGGGACCCACCATACAATGAAGGGTTAAAATGATAAAAATTCTAACTTGCACTAAACCAGAACTGTTAAAGCAATTCTGCATTCATTGACTTCAACATATCCATTTTGTCTGTTATTCACTTAAATTTTTCTGGAACTGTTAAGCAATTTCGTAAAATACAGTAACAATTGAGTTGTCTGGTCCAGGCAAAATCAATACAAAGTAATTACTTGCATAATCCGATTTCGAACAGTCCGAATGTACTATAAACAGGTTTTAAACCTCAAAAATAAAATTATGCGATTCGATATTTAAATCTTTCGGGTTTCTCCTTTGTATATGTAAAGCACCGAGACTCTGTGAGAATGTAAATGCAGCATTATATTTTGTTAGTTTTTCTTTCAACATATATGTACGTATTATGTACGTGTAAGCAGTTTAAGTTTGGGAACTTTAATGTTGAATTAACTTGAATAATCTGCTACTTTGTCGATGTGTCAATATATTGTAAAATTGATGTGGAATTTATATTTTAATCCTATTAAAAATTGATTGAATAAATGGGAAAAGGAAATTTGAAAGTGGTTCAGCCCTCCAGAAACGTAAATGGCTCAATTTAGAACCAAGTTCAAGGTAATCAAGGTTCATTCAGATGCATCCTATACTTTGATATACCATGAAAAGAGAATGGACGATTTATCTGTTCAAAAAAATTTTCAGAAAAACGATCACTGGTAATCGAACAAATGGAAGGTTATTTTAGTGGCAAATGTAGCCTTACAATTCGGAGAATACAACAACAAACTACATTGTTTATCAAAGAAATATTTGAAAAGAAAAAAACCAAAGAAGAAAATATGCAGATATTGCAAGCTTTAGAGAATAAAATGAATTTTTAATACACATTTATTTCTAATAAAGACATTTGGATTTATTAATTTTGTTTTTAATTACTGAACAAAGGAGAACTTTATTTGGAGCTAAAAATTAATTTTTGTATACATTTAGTTCTTCAATCCGGTTTCAAACATGCCAGGAAATTGAGGAATCGATTATCCTGTCTTTGCCTCAAAACTGACAACATAATTAATAAGACTAAAGTTTTCATTACAAAATGTGATCTTCATTTTAGAAGTTGATTCTCTAATGTAAAAATGAGCATCACTTTATAAAAGTTTTTAATTCACGGTGGAAGAATACTGTATTACACTCTAATGAAACGATACATTACCGAATCTCATTATGTAGTTTTAAGAATCGCGAATGAATGACATAAAAACCACTAGAAAACTAAAAAATCCTACTACTTAAACATTTATTCTATAATATCACGCCAGACCAATTTTATTACGTATTGAATTCTTCACGAAAGAAATAAGACTCGAGCCATCCATGAATAAGGTTTTACTTCTCTCTTCAATGTACGAGGATTATCACAGAATGAAAGATTTTTTTTTTTAAGCTTCAGAGATTAGTGGGAGGAAGTAGTGAATTATTAAATTAAGCTTAAGGCGAATGTCGAATTGAATGTTTTCTCAACAGATTTTTCTCTTGGTTTACTCAGGAATTTCATTCAACTCGGAAAGAGAGGTTCTTTCTTTCTGCCTGGTGGCAATGGGCCAAAAATTTCAACCAATTCGTTGATGGCGTGTTAAGTTCCAGACCTACTCGGCGCATTTGAAACTGGAGGAGTGATGTATAAACAAACGGAACACTTGCTCAAAATGTTTTAAAAAATTAGTTTTAGCACACTTTAAACGGGGCAACAGTTTTCATATTTTTACAATTAGTTTTCAATTTGACGACTCTGCTATATAGTTTGACAAATGACAAATATTTTTTTTTACTTGCACCAAATATTAAAAATAATTAAACTTATGCCTCATAGCTATTTAATTTATTGATTACGTTATGCCTCATGACTATTTACACTTAAACTTGTGCCTCATGACTTGTGTCCTATTTAATTTTAAATTGCTACTAAAGTTCTCTGCCCCACCAATTCATTTCAAAAATTGTAAAGACACTTTCACGAACATCTTGTTACTGCCCTAGTCTGATGTAATGTGCTGATACATAGAAGGAAAAAATTAAGATAATGCCAGTACAGGTCTGAATTTGAAAGCTTTCATTATCTAGAAACAAAAGACATTTTTTGCAAGATTGTGAGGCAAGCCAGACAAATATAACCAAAATAATCACAATGCCATTTTTCACTTTTGCTGAGTAATTAACACAACTTTTTGATATTTTGATGACATAGGTTCCCTAAACCCTAATATTGCAAAATGACTTCAAAGAACACGAAGATACTGAAAGCCTCTAGAGAAAAAAAAAAAAGTTTTCTAAGAATAAAATTTATGTTTCAGTATAAGGCATAATTTAATTAAGTTCCATAGAATTTATTTAATAAAACAATAAGGCATCAATCAAATACATAGGTGATGTGTTTATTATACATTGAATTAATAAAAAATTAGCCCACTTATTGTCTGGCATTTAAGATATAAAAAAGTAATTCTATTACGTAAAGTAGTGTGCTCTTTATAAAAAAAATAATTCTTATAGGAAATGATTAAAGGGTCATTTTTAAATATTACTTCAATGAACTTATAGTAAATTTTTAATGCTACCGTATTTTTGGAAAATGAAAAACCGTAACAGGTACATGACGAAATGAAGTTGGTTAAATACAGAAGTGATCAAATATATTTCAATACAACGATTGAGAAATGTTTTATATTAGTAGCTGTGACTTGAGTAATGTATCAGACAAAATTTCTTGAAAAAAACTTTACACAAATTCCTTTTATTTCTACATTTTTAAGAAAATATTTATGCTAACAATAGTTTGAAAAATGTATTTGAAGAAAACTAAACATTGTTATTACGCGTAATGAAAGTTTTGGTGCAGCAAATCTTGTCTAAATTTGCACATACAAATATTTAAATCAAAAATATTTAAAGTTGAAAATTAAATTATATCTGTAAGTTGCTTTTAAAGTTTTGAAAAACTTATTTTAGGTAACCTTAAATATTTTTAAACCCAAAATCTATAAATATGGTTTTAATTCTGTTCATTACTCTTAATGTTAAAAATTAAAAAAATTTACCAGTAAGATATATATATAAAAACATTTAATGTAAATATCCTTATTATGGAATTGATTCCATTTATAATTAATCAGACTTTGTAACAAATTAGCAAACGTATTTAATAATAAAAAATATTCAATACTTTTATGTACTTGGGGGAAAATACTAGATTTTAAGGATTTTTTCACTCATAGGATAATTATCAGTCATTATATTCAAGCAATAAGGAAACAAATTATAAGAATGAAGGTAGATTTAAAAAGGGTTCAGAAAAAAATCTAAGGGTAGGTTAGGCATACTAAAACAAATGAGTTTTTATATTGGAAAAATACAGAAGCGTCTAGTGCATTCTAATGATACAAGAATAAAAAAGGAATGTAGGTGTTATTTGCAAAGCCGTCTATTAAACAGTCAATGTGTTTATAATGGTGCAGAAGGTGCTTAAAGTTGGTGCCATGTACAGCAATACAAGGATCGTAGAGGAGAATCATGGATTTGTGAATGAATTCACATATTTTCTCTCATGATTATCATGGACACGCTGCTGATTCAACAACTTCTGTTACGATTCATTCATCAGAGATTACAGGTCCTAGTATTTAAGACTTGATTTTCAATGGGAACAAGTCGGGGATTGGGGTGGCCAGGCGGTAGGCTCTAGCTAATCGAGCATACAGGAAAAGCACGGTTCAAATGTGTTCGAACATATTGGTTGAAATACGAGAAGGCTATATCGTACTGAAAAACACATGAGTTTCGAAGAGACATAGGAATGAAATGCAATAAATAAGATAAAACATACTCCAAGAAAACAATGAAGGACAGGAATAATGACTTATATTACTCATTTATTTTCATCCAAACAACACCGAGTGCGAACACAGAACGTTTCCACACCATATGACCTTATTTATAACTGAAATGTTTCGATATTCCTCAAGTTTCTTAGAATTCTTTCGAAACACCCTGTAAATGTATAATTTACTTGCGTAATCTTAAAAGTTTTAATTTCTTACGAGCTATTTTTAAAAAAGTATTACGAATGAAAGTGCATTTTTAAATAAGCGTTATATATCCCCTTAAATAACGGAAAGGCTTGAAAATGTTTTGAAAGAGCAACTACCATAATTTTTTTTCAAGCCGTTTATGTGATCACTAAACATTTTTAACTGGCAAAAAAAAAAATCAAAATATTTTGTTTTTTCATGACTTTAAACAGCATTTAAGTACAAGTAAGGAGTGTTTTACTAAAAAGATAAAAAATAATTTGATTTCAAAATGAGGAAGTTCTAACAACGATATTGTCTAAAATCCCAATTTCGATTTGGCTATAGAATTCCTGCAGAAACAAATTTAAAATAAATTTCTCAAATAATTATTAATTATGACATGCAGGTTAAGTCGAGAAATAAACATGAATTTTTCTAGTCTAACTGTTGAAAATCTTTAAAATTAAAATTTCGAATTGAAATTTAAATTTTGTTACGCAACACTCAACTTATTTATTAAACTCAACTTCTGAAACTTATTAGCTAAAAATAACACTACAAAACTCTTGAAACTTCTCGAAAGTCCTTGATTTTTAATTACTTTCCCTTATATACTCTGCTAACTCTCCATTAGAAACTTGACTCGGATTTAGATTAATTTACAACTCATCACCAAAATTTCAGGGTTAGATTTTTAAAAGCGATGAGGAAATACAGGAAGGAATTTAACTTTTTAATTACTTTTTTTTTATAAATTTTATATCGACATTTATTCAGCGAGTTAGGAAAAATTTAAAATATAAAAAAAACATGGCTTTTTGAGATTTAGCAAGTTAATAGAAATATTCCACATTTCCACAAGACATAACGGTTCTTAATATTTTTCCTAAAAGTAGATGGAAGGATTTAACTTTTTATCATGTTTTTTTTTTAAATTTTATATCGACATCATTTCAGTAAGTTAGAGTTAGTGAAAAAAAAAGCATAAAAACGGCTTTGAGATTTAAAAGCAAGTTAATAAAAAAAGATTACATATTTCCACACAAAACATAACGGTTCTTTTTTTTTTTTTTACTAAAAGTAGATAGTCTGTATTGAACAATGATTTTCCTGACATCTTGGAGAACTTTTAAATTAGTTTTTTAGGATAAGCGCCAGTACAATATAATATTACAGTATTTTTTAAAAAAAGTTATTACACAGAATAAAAAAAAAGAGTTGACACCTGGATTCATTTTCATTGTTAAGAGTAATTGCAGAAATAGTTATCTAAGAAATTTAAATTTCACAAATGTAATAGTTAATACTTTTCTCAAATATAGTTTTATCTTGCACAATAGTTGTCATGACATCTTGAAGGATTTTCAGATTAATTATTTTTATTTTAAGATAGTGACCTATATAGAGATTAACATTGCAATATTTATAAAGTAATGTTACTACACATAATAAAATAGAACTGACACACGACGAGTTATTTTCATTAAAAGTACTTTGCTATAAATAGTTTTACAAAAATTTAAGTTTTCATTTAAAATAATTTTAAATTTAAACTAAACATATGCAATTACTGAAGATATAAAATGACAGGCTTACAAGCTTATAATGATATTTAATAATCATGTTTATCTGTTCAATAATAAATAGATCTATTCATCGATATAAATTATGTATGAATAAGTAATGTACGCATGAATAACAATTACTTAATTATATACAAGTATAATTTAAATGACATTGATAAAATAGTTTTTAAATAATGTATTAAATATTTTATAAGTAATATAAAGTGTCTGCAAACTTCGTTAAGGAATAAAAAATTATTTTAATGCAAAATAAAAAATGTTGTCTTTAAAAACGTTTCAAAATATTTATTCTTGAGTTATTTTGAACTTAAAAGCTTTTTATTCGTTAAAAGCATATAATAGAATAACTCGTAAAATTATATAGTATACTTTTTAAAGATTTGCACATATATTTTTAATGTGCATGTGAAGAGGTGTTTAAAACTCAGTAAAAGAATCCAGTTAAGATTGCTTTTAAAAAAAAGTTATCCTTTCGCATGCTTTTTAAAGCTTTTATTGGTTATCTCGCGTTTATTTTCTAAATTCCATTTAGACTTATAAACTCAATACATTAAAGATTTAAATTCACCTTTGATAGATTTTGCCTGGGGCCAATTTCCTTTTTTTTATTGACTCAATAGCGATTCAGTTTGTAAATGAAAAGACTGTCAATTATCCCTTAAAATTCCTTTGTAGACTTTTCATTTTATCTATATTTTGAGCACATACTTAGGATGACAAAGAAAAATGTTTGCATGGAAATAAATTAATGAAGCAATAGCAATTTTATTTAGAGTTTTAAAAATGTAGACTTGTGTGTGTTAGTAAAGATTTTAGATTGTTATAAAAAGAGTATCTGTATCTTTATTTCTATCTGCAGCTTTCCAAAACAGATATATTAAGACCTCGTTAGAAGTTCAGGTTGTTTTAAATGTAATCCATATCGAATTTCTGAAATTGTTATAACAACGAATAACACTATATAAAACTTGAATAAATTAATACATCATAATATTTATGGAAATATTAATCCTTTTGATTATTCAATTACAAATTGTTCAATTTTTTTCTTCATAGTGGTTTTTATTAGATAAAAGAGTCATGTGAAGTCTTGTGTGTAATTGTGAATTCATTTTATTGAATTCATTTTTTATTAATAAAAATGAGATTGAAATCTCCTGGACAAACTTTAAAATGATGACTAAACAATTCTTTTAATATATAGAACTCTTTAAAAAATTAGATTGCAATTATAACATACTATATTTATCTTACAATTTCAAGATCTTTCCCATCTACTCAACAATGTTAGTCTGTAAAAAACCATTCTAACATTTAAATAATGTTCTTCTAAATAATATGAAATATTAAATGAAACTTGACAATAAATATAATCCAAACCAACAAATCTGAATTAACCAACTTACATCAATAAAAGAAATTAAAAATTATATAAAAAAAATTCAAACACTTTAACAAAACAGAGTAAGTTAGCAGTTGCTTTATTTTTGTAAATTTTGCATAGCTTCTATTATGATTTAAGAGATTCACAAGTGGCCAATCATAACTTCGCGCTGCCGTTTTTCAGTACGTAAAACTTTTAATTGAAGTTACTGACTTAAACAAACAAACAAACAAACAAACAAACAAACATATATATATAAAGTTTTTCAATGTACCAATGTCATAATTGTAACAACAAAATCCTTTATTCAAAATAAATTTTAATTTAAACTCATTTTAGCTTTTTGAGATACAAAATCTTCGATTTATGCTTTCTTTTACGAATACTTCTCTCAAAATGCTGAATTCAGTGAATGTGGTAATGCCTTAAGAAGTTCTATTAGAAAATGAGTTTCTTTGATGAGTTTTATCGGAACCTTATAGATAAAATTCACGTGGAAGTTTCGCTAAAAGCGATTCTATGGTTCAAGGTATTCTTTGGCTAGAAGAAAATGGTAAAATCAAGTGATCAAATCATTCATTTTTTTCTTGTGGTCCCATTATCCTGACACAAAGAATAGTCGCAGTCAGTTTCGATATCTTGCGTTTTTATCAAATGCTTAAAGGCATGAGTTATTTCTAAAGACTATCTTTGCCATTATGCTCTGCATTTTTTCAGGAAATGGGTCAATTTTGTATCAGCAAATAATTGTTGCAATCAAAAGATCAATCTATTTTGGAAAAAAAGAATTGCCAATATCTTTAAGTAAATGTAGTATAGTTGGAAATATTTAAAACATATAAAATATATAGATAAAAAGAAATGTAGGAAAATTTCATTTCAATTTTTTTTTTAACAAACTGGCTGTAATAAACACATCTAAGTTTTTACGAGTAAGGGTATTTTCTTCGGAGCTAAAAGGCGATATTCTGCGAATTGATAAGCTTTTTATTACAAAAATAATGAATATTAAAAAAGTTGAGTAACAGCATTAATGCTGAAGACTTCCCACTATCGTTTTGCATGTCAGAATCTTAAATAGAATATTTTATTACAGTAATAATACATTGACAAATTATCATATATATTTCGTCTACCTTAAAAATTCGATTATTCATTGGATACTATTTACCAATTACAGTAATTTTTTATCTAGCTTACAATTTTCTGACTGATAGTCAATATTATACTTTTTATGATGTATATGTGCGGCTAATGATATATTAATCATTCTAAATTTGAAATTGAATACTTAATTATTAAAATATTTCCATTATAATTGTTTTATATTTGTTAATCTCGAAAGGTAAAAATTCGCGTTATTATTATATAATTTTTATTAACTAAGTAAATTAATAAAAAAATTAAACTTAAATTTAGAACTGTAATAAAATTGAACAATGAAATCTTCATAGAAGCTCGGAACTACTATAGATTAGGCTTATATAATAAACTTGAACCTTTCTTTTGTAACGATCCATTTCTTGTAATTTAACTCAATTGCATGAGATTTACTGAAAAATTGTTTTGTCTGAAAAGATTAATTGGAGCTGAAATAATTCCAAAAGTTTTCTTTTTCTATTGAGAAAGAATACAATTTGAAGCACTTATAATAATCTGATTAGATATATTTTGGTTCGTTGGTTGAAGTTTCATGGGGCAAGAGCCGTTCTGCATGGGCCATTCTGCACCAAGCGCAAGTCTTTTAGTTTCATACAATTGTTACATCAAAATGAGCTTCAGTAACTTAATGTCCTACAAAAATAAAAATATATTCTTACGGTAAGTATCTCCCAGGATGTCAATAAAGGATTAGCAGCATTACATATGTTGTCGCAGTAGTTTAAAACGACCTCATTCTGATAAAACGTGTTTAATAGATAAAACATTACTGCATTTTGAGCATCGAGGAGACTGTTCTCCGTGAAGGAGATGTCTGAGTAAAAAAGTATGTCCGATTCGAAATCTTGTTAATTTCACACTTAAAAATGTTAAAATTTGAGTCATAGAAAGCATGTGATGGTAGATTATATAAAATATAGTTTATTATTCCTTTCATGGTCCCGAGTTTTCTGCCAAGATGAGTCGATTGCATTCTTTATATATTTGAGTTGTCAAATGGTACTTCAAAAATTGTACTGAAGAAATTTGTGCTGTTTCATCTGCTTTTTTAATTACCGGGGATACCTTCATGTCCTGGGATCCAGAAAAACTTCATATAATAACCTTTGTCTATATAATTTAAGGCGAGTTTTAATAATCTATAATATTATTGGGTGTTTTTTTTATTACAATTTTACAGTGTGTTTATGTAACTTCTTGAGTAGGAATATAATATAAAATGTCTATGAAAAGAGGAATCTATTTTTCTTAGAGCTAAAAGGATGGCATAACTCTCTGCTGTAAAAACAGAAAAATGTTGGTTGAGATTCCTCAAAGAAAACTGCCCTTTAAAACAGCCACAGTCACCTATATGGGCCCTATTTTTTGAACCATCCAAGAAAAGAGTCAAGTAGGAACTCATACTTTTTCTAGATTATAAAAGTAAAGAGCTAAATACAATGTTGCTTATAGAAGATTTATTTCACTCAAGGAAATCTTTTGATGCATGAATTGCTGGTTCTCCTAAAGGAGGTAGCATACCTATAAATTCGTAAATATCCAAATTATACGCATTCAAAGAGATTCCATGACGCCAGGTCCTGTGGTAAGTTTCCTCCGTGTCGAAATGATGGCTGTTATATGCCTATTCCGAACAAATGCCTCTTTGAAGGCTGTTTCGAATATTAATGTATTATCTATGGTGTTAAACAGGAATCCATTTTGAAACTGCTGCAAGAGTTTCATTTTCAAGAATATATATTAATCGGGTATTTATCATCCGTTCAATCAATTTGCACAGACATCTAGTCAAAGCAATTGATCTGTAAATGTAGTTTCTTGCCCTGTTTTGGAATCGAATTGCCCTGTTCATGTAAATCATCATTCTGAAATTTAAAAATGACAGCCGAGATCGAAAGCATAAAAAGCCAAATCAAGGTATTGATATGTTTTAGATGTTAAAATGAAAGTGTGCTAGACTACTGTCATTCAGCAGACACAGATTATAGTCATTTATACAATTTTCAATTAGTGATCCTCTATTAGAATTATCACTGCCCCACATAGGATTGTGCCCATTAAGTTCTAATAATAAAAATAGTGATTGTAATTGTTAATTGAGAAGGTTTGAATAATTTAATTTTTACATCAATAGATAAATTGAGAGATTTTAATTTAATTTGAATGAGCTCCGAATGAATTCTTGTGCTTAGGGTTAAGGGCGAAGTTGGAATGCTTTTCATAACCAATAGAACAGCACCACCTGAAGCTCAAATTCCGCTGGTGGAATCGGAGCCATATTTGTCATAATTTTTAATTTTTATAGTAGTATGAGTGGGGAGTAAGTCTAAATGGTAAACCGACCTGCTCTCGAGAAGCATCCCGTACTTCAGAACGTGCCGCGATAGCAAGCCCGCTCCGTACAAACTTAAAGAAACTAAATTAAATTACAAACTAGGGTAACAACTAGTCAACTATAACCAAAATTTAACCATTCGAGTTAGGATATCTGACATATCATAATCTATCTGACTGGAAGATTTGTAAAACCAACATAATTCAAAAACGAAAGGGTAGATTATCACCCTAAATAACAGATACCTCCAAAACAAAAAGTAAAAGAAAAATAGGACCACATCCCAATAGACCCACCTGCAAATCAAACGAATACATTGCGTCAGCTCCAATTCAGAGAATTCAAGCAAGGCAAAATAGACGTTTAAGTAAGCCACCGGGAGTTATCCTATTGTAAAACAAATCGAAAGGTGTTCAAGAATATTTCTTCTATAACCCAAGATAAGAACAAAATAAAACAAACCAACGCCAAACTCCAATTCAAGGAGTAACAATTTTTTTTTTAAAATACAGGGATACTTTCCTGTAAAATAAAAGAAGAGAAAAGAACAAAAAACAAACAGTCTAGATCTAAACATTTTCCATGCTTTCAATTGTCTGTAGAAATCTCTTCTCCACAATGCACCTTATTGAAGATTTGGCTTTGTTGACGTTTAATAGGGCACTAAGTGTTTTAGGAAAACTTAGTTTTCTCTCTTCATTCCAAATCTTACACACAAAGACAATGAAAGACATCCTCTGCCGATTCTCCACAAGGGAAAATGGCGGATTTCCCAAAAAATCTATTTTGATACTTTTGCCATTGCACCATGTGAAGTTAATATTTGATTCAAGTAGAAATCACCGTACAGTCTATTGAAGTTAACTTTTGGGCCTAATTTGAAAAAAAGTGGTCGCGCCTTATCGGAAGAATTCCATCCAACTTGCCATTCCACTTTAATGGTTTGGCTAATAATCTTTATTTGAACCATAGAAAATTTTATGTTTATGTCAATATCATCTCGCTCAGTAGCCTGCTTTGCGTACATATCTACAGTCTCGTTTGCAAGATAGCTCTTATGTGAGCTTTTAATCCATTCAAATGTGATTTTCTTCTTGTAAAGTCAGATTTATTTTTGTAAAGATAGGACATAGTAATTATTATTGTTTAAATTTGCCAAGGCCTCCAAAACAGATTGTGAGTCTGTAACAATGGTCATATTATCAAAATCATTGTGTATAATATAGTCCACAGAGCTGCTGCTTGCCAGCAACTCTGTGGAAATACTGTTGCATGATTACTTATTCTTTGAGGTTGTTATAAATCTCTATG
Organism: Caerostris extrusa; assembly: GCA_021605095.1. Lineage (NCBI taxonomy): Eukaryota > Metazoa > Arthropoda > Arachnida > Araneae > Araneidae > Caerostris > Caerostris extrusa. Next base: position 37,620 of record BPLR01002097.1, read on the forward strand.
CCATCTTTATAGTGCACATAAGCAAACCTGCTTTGCCATCTCTTTTGAATCCGTCTGTGTATATTTTATTAAGGTAGTTATTGGTAAAATTATTCCAAGCAAAGTGGAATGTCTCCCAAGGCGGGCCACTGAGCCAATTCTTTCTTCAGCGGTAATAGTGGAGTCTCCAAAAGAAAGACCCTTATTCAAAGTTTTTTTAAATTATAAACCTTTATAAGGTTTTTAAGTTTAACGTCGATAGGGGTATGCTGGGGAGTAAATAAGCTTCCAGTAAAGTGAAACAAATGGGATTGAAAATATTAATATTTTAATATCATCTGGGTGAGGAAAGCAACAAAATTCATACAAAATATTGCAAGTTGTAATTCAGGCATATTTTAAATTACTGTGTCATTTCGTGTAATATTTCTTAAAAACATTTTTATAGTCACGGAAAAAGATGGAGTTGCCAATATTTTCCTAGACAAAGCAAACGTGGTGAAAACACTAAAATTAACTGCTACCATAGTTTTTAACGTATCAATATATTATAGAAATATACGGATAAAAGCGATTTTTTTTTTTTAATTACTGTACTACGGAATCAATTTGTATTAACAGAGGTTTAAGTGAAATTTTTGAAAAGTCTACATCAGTTTGACGTTAGCCTTCAAATTTGCTGAAATGAATCGCTTGGGTTTCAAAGCCTGAAAATTCCATCTTGCAAATCACAAAAAAGAGATTCCTTAAAAGCATTCTGAAAGTAGAACCTTGGCATTTTCTAAAAAAATCCTTGCATCCCATTTTGGCTTTTTACGAGACAAATATATAGACGTATAAATTCAGTGCATTAAGTTCACACTAATTTCCTGCTTTAAGACGACGTCAATAGTTTCATTAAATTAACACCTCGTAAGTTCATTAAATACTTTTAGGATGCAAAAGTTCAACTTAACTAATCTGAACATAACTTTCTTTTAAGTCGTGGAATTTAGCACCTTAAATCAGTGAAGTTCAACCTTTTAGTTTCTTGGGCAGTTTTTCAAAGGGAAAAAGGTTGTCACGTGCTGTACATAAAAATATTATTAATTTAACGATAGTTATTTGTTAATCTACATTTACATCGAAAGTTGATCAAATTTCTCAAAATAGTCCGAAAGAATAACCTGAACAGAGTTCTTTTATATGCTGCTTTTTATATTACATTGTATACTACATTTTACATTACATCTTTATAATTCATCCAAAAATTTATTTCATAGAATTAAAAAAAAAAAAAAACAATTTCAAAGAAATTATTTAAGAAATTTCAGAATCTTTAATCAAAGTATTGAAGCTTTCATCTCCAAAAGCAAATTTTTTTCTTGTTAATTTTTTTTTATTGTGTAAAACAAAAACTTTACCTTAAAAAACTTATAATTAAAAAACGAAAGGGTAGAACTTTTACCCTAAATTAAAAGATACCTCCAAAACAAAAGTAAAAGAAAAATAGGACAACATCCCAATAGACTCACCTGCAAAGCAAACGAATACATTGCGTCAGCTCCAATTCAGAGAATTCAAGCAAGGCAAAATAGACGTTTAAGTAAGCCACCGGGATGTTATACTATTGTAAAACAAATAGAAAGGTGTTGAAGAATATTTCTTCTATAACCCAAGAGAAGAACAAAAATAAAACAAACCAACGCCAAACTCCAACTCAGGGAGTAACAATTTTTTTTTTTTTTTTAAATACACGGATACTTTCCTGTAAAATAAAAGAGAAAATAACAAATACAAGACAAAACAGTCAAGATCTAACCATTTTCCATGCTTTCAATTGTCTGTAGAAATCTCTCTTCTCCATAATGCACCTTATTGACGATTTGGCTTTGATGTTTAATAGGGCACTAAGTGTTTTAGGAAAACCTAGTTTTCTTTCTTCATTCCAAATCTTACACACAAAGACAATGTGAAAGACATCCTCTGCCGATTCTTCACAAGGGAAAATGGCGGATTTCCCAAAAAATCTATTTTGATACTTTGCCATTGCACCATGTGAAGTTAATATTTGATTCAAGTAGAAATCACCGTACAATCTATTGAAGCTAACTTTAGGCATAATTTGAAAAAGTGGCCGCTCCTTATAGGAAGAGTTCCATCCAACTTGCTATTCCTCTTTAATGGCTTGGTTAATAATCTTTATTTGAACCATAGAAAATTTTATATTTATGTCAATATCATCTCGCTCATAGCCTGCTTTGCGTACATGTCTACAGTCTCGTTTCCAAGTTAGCCCTTATGAGCTTTAATCCATTCAAATGTGATTTTGTTCTTGTAAAGTCAGATTTTATTTTTGTAAAGATAGGACATAGTAATTATTATTGTTTAAATTTGCCAAGGCCTCCAAAACAGATTGCGAGTCTGTAACAATGGTCATATTATCAAAATCATTTTGTATACTGTAGTCCACATAGCTGCCGATTGCCAGCAACTCTGTGATAAAAACTGTTGCATGATTATTTACTCTTTTGGAGGTTGTTATAAATCTCTATGCCATCTTTATAGTGCACATAAGCAAAACCTGCTTTGCCCTCTCTTTTGGATCCGTCTGTGTACATTGTATTAAGGTAGTTATTGGTAAAATTATTCCAAGCAAAGTGGAATGTCTCCCAAGGCGGGCCACTCAGCCAATTTTTTCTTCAGCGGTAATAGTGGAGTCTCCAAAAGAAAGACCCTTATTCAAAGTTTTTAAATTATAAACCTTTATAAGGTTTTTAAATTTAACGTCGATAGTGGGTATGCTGGGAGTAAATAAGCTTCCCGTAAAGTGAAACAAATGGGATTGAAAATATTAATTAATACTTTAATATCATCTGGGTGAGGAAAGCAATCATGACAATTTAAAATATTACTACCCTTTATTTAATGTTTTTTTAATCAATGAAATCTCTTTTAGATCCACTTTATTATTATGGATCATTTACGGATATATTATCTCCATTTTATCCACTATTTGGTAGTTTCTTTTCTTTTTAGAATTGTTCTTTTATTACCAGATCTTTTGTTTGTTTGCTTTTGTCCAGTTATTGCATTTTTTTATATTATCTTTCAATGTGCTAGGCATATTTAGTTTTAAAGCAAGATCAGATTTTTTTCTAGCTAGGAATTGGTATCGAGCTATAATTCTTATTGATGTGATGGAGGACCTCAGTCAGTTTGAGTCACTACTGAATTTAAATTGTTTTTGAAGGACCGTTAAATATGATGATTGAGATTGTGGTATACGGGTATTCACAATTTTTTTTTAACTTCTAGGAAACAAATGCCTTGTTTTACTTTTACAGTTTGCATTTCTCTCTCCAGTTTCCATTTCGGGCGTAATTTGGAGAATGACGAGTGTTCAGCGCTAAAACACCTTCCGTACGTTTCTTTTTCCCCTGCAAACTTTTGTTGAATGTTCATACTTTTGGTATTTAAAGCATCTCATCGGGTTTTGAACATATCGCCGTACTGGTACATTTAAATATGCTACTTTAACATTTTTTGGATTACCATATGTTTTAGAAGGTAAAAAACGTGTTTAGTGGATATGATTTCGTTATTTCTTTTGATGGCGATTCTTTTTAAGTGCGTAACGTTTTAGACCATAAAAGCTTCTTTAATGTCTACTTCAGTGTCATTGAAAAGTCTGTTTCGAAAATAACTTCTTTGCTACGATTTTAACTCCGATGGGGAGTTATGTTTATATAAACAACTCCTACTTTTGTAATTTTAATAATATTTCTTGCTTGTTCTTTATTTAAAACTTCTATATGCATTTCTCCACAGGTTGTCCGTTTTATTTTTTTTTTCTCCAGCCATTCCTAAGAAAATTTTGGGAATCTGAAATATTTTCATTGATCTTTCTTCGCTTTTCTTAATAAAAACCTGTTTAACATGTACAATGGCATATTTGGATTTATAAATGGAGGATCCATAAGGGAAAGAAGTGCCTAGGTTTTTTTTAGCGTTTAAGGTGGGCAGTGGAAGGAGTCAAGAATCTACCAAACTACAACCTCCAGCTACATGTCCCATAACTTCTGCAACATGAGCTCGATAGTCTGCCTGCCGAGTGGGACTGTGATGTTGCTATGGGCCCTGCGGCATGGTGTCCGCCAAAGGTGAAAAACGATCTAACTGACTGAACAATTCCCACAAATTGCTCAGCAAGCAAGTAAATGTAATTTGTGGCCCATTAGAACATCGATTCGTTGACTGAGCAGGAAGTTCTAGACAGCTTATACGATGCTGAAGTATTTATGGTATAGTCTTTGCTGGCACTCCTGACAACCAGGGCTTGTTATACACTCCAGGAAAATAAAAACTAATAACTGATCGTCGGTATACATATTTTTGTTTGTGGACAAAAACCAGTTTTAAGATTAGTTATGATGGAAAAGAAAGAGGAAATTGCAAGAAAAGAAAAGAAATCGCTATGGAAAATCCCGTGAGTGTGACTTCCAGTATTCACTAAAGACATTGAACCCTTGAAAAAGATCACTGAGAAATCTCGGGATCGTGAAGTCAGAAAGAAGGTGGGTAGTATTTCAATATTATATATATATATATATTGAAATACTACCGAATATTTCATTTGCTTTCCTTCTAAGACTTCATGCACTGAACATAAGAAATTATCGTAAATCCTGGCTGCAATACAATTTATAAAAAAATTGGCCAATTTTGTCAAGTTTTTAATAACAGATTTTTTTTATTGCCGTACAACTAGAGAAGAACTTAAGTTTTCAACATTGCATTTAATTTACTATAATTGTAACTATTATGTATAGAACATTTCCTCAAAACAGTTTTTATATTGACGAATAGCAATAAGAATATTGTTTGTGATAGACATGTAAGCAAATAATATGAGGGCTAAGGAATTTAATCGCTACAGTGGTCATAAATTTGAATTAAGACATGATCTTTTAAAAATTAGAAATGTTAAAAGATATTTGACTGACAGATTCTTCAACTTCTAGGGTATAAAATCATGTTTGAGAAAGTTAAGTGAATAAAAATTTTGAACTTTCTATTTTAATATTTAATGACTTTTTACTCATCATTTCGTAATCTAAATTTTTTTGTCTGTTTATATTGCTACTGTTGTGTATCTAAATTGTGAGACATTTGTGGTTGAGAAGTAATTTTTACAAACTGAAAAAATATCATCCCAGATTTTTTTTTTAAAGCTGAGTTTTAACCCACAAATGTACCACTTAGTGTACTAATTAAGAATCTTTAGAAACAGACGGAATGTAAGTAAATCTTGAAATCATATCCTAGTAATAAAGTCACACGTAACTGAATCTAATTTTTAATTATATGAAGTAGAAATTAGAATACAAATGTGGAAGGAAATATTCTTTCATAAATGCCCATTTTAAACCAGGAGCAATATATATGGCCAATGCGGCCAACCATTATAAATAATCAACCGCCAGTCAGCTCGTGTTTCGAAAATTCATGAGTCAATTTTCAGTTTTGTGAGCACCTTTATATATTCTAATAAACTTAATTTTTTTTTTATTCTCCTCCTTTCATTGCTTTAATTTAATTAATGTTTTAGGATATGTCGAATTGCATGGATTAATTCACGGGTGTTTTCTTTTCCCTATCTGCTCTTTAGGAACTCGTCGATTCTTTTTGCCCCTCTAATTCCCGCGCTTGCTCCAGAAATCTAATTAGATTAGAATTTAGTACGAAGATTAAATTAATATTCCGAAGCAAGACTTGGTAAACCACAAATCCACAATACCTCTGACCTTTCGACGTCAACTTGCATTAATTCTCGAGGAGGTTCTAGAGGAAAACTCCCGAGTTATTTGACATTTAATTGCTGTGTGATTTACGGTTACCCTCGCAGCTGGCAGTCACTGCTTAAATTTATCATCGGGATGTTTTTAATTTAACTTCGACTCCTGGTTCAGAAATCATCGATTCTTAAATGTGGAATTCAATTTCATGTTCTTAGCAGAATTACACTGAACACAAGAATCCATTAAAGATTGGTAATTAGTTCTTTTCAAAATAAAATGAAAGTTTTACTCAAGGGAGAGTATTTCGGAATCTTTAATCAAAGTATTGAAGCTTTCATAGCTAATCAACGAATTTTCTTTCATTAAGAACAGTTTTTTTTAAAAAAGTTAAAGTTGATTTTTTTTTTATTGTGTAAAAAAAACGACAAGAAAAAATTTGCTGTTGGAGATGAAAGTTTCAATCTTTGATTAAAGATTCTGAAATTTCTTAAATAATTTCTTTGAAATTGTTTTTTTAAAATTCTATCAAATAAATTTTTGTGGTTGAATTATATGGATTACAATGCAATATAAAATACAGCTTTGGAAGAACTCTGTTCAACTAATTTTTTTCAGACTATTTTGCGAAATTTGATCAACTTTCGATGTAAATGTAGATTAACAAATAACTATCGTTAAATTAATAACATTTTATGTGCGGGACGAATTTTTTCGACGAACCTTTTTCCCCTTCAAAAAACTGCCCAAGAAACTAAAAGGTTGCACTTCACTGATTTATGGTGTTACAAGTCAACGGCTTAAGTAATCTGAACATAACTTTCTTTTAAGTTCAACTTTTTGCATCCTAAAAGTATTTAATGAACTTACGAGGTGTTAATTGAATGAAAGCTATTGACGTCGTCTTAAAGCAGGAAATTAGTGTGAACTTAATGCACTGAATTTATACGTCTATATATTTGTCTCGTAAAGAGCCAAAATGGGATGCAATGACTTTTTTTTTAGAAAATGCCAAGGTTCTGCTTTCAGAATGCTTTTAAGGAATCTTTTTTGTAATTTTCAAGATGAAATTTTCAGACTTTGAAACCCAAGCGATTCATTTCAGCAAATTTAAGGCTAAGGACAAGCTGATGTAAACTTGTCAAAAATTTCAGTGAAACCTCTGTCAATGCAAATTGATCTCGTAGTACAATACTTAAAAAAAGTTTTTATCCGCATATTTCTATAATGTATTTAACACGTTAGAAACTATGGCAACAGGTAATTTTAGATGGTTTTCACCACGTTTTCTTTGTCTAGACAAATATTAGCAACTCCATCTTTCTCCGGAACGATAAGATTTTTTTAAGAAATATTACATGAAATGATGCAGCAATTTAAAATATACCTGAATGAACAGCTTGCAATATTCTATGTTTGATCAACGAAAATTTCTGATTTGTATGAAAATTTTTAAATATATACTTCTCAGTTTTACACATGCAAGTACATCACATTATAATGTATTATAATGAAGTTTAGTTTGAGATAGCACAAATTTAAGAACGTATATGTAGTTAATAATATAAAAAATCAATATAAGCCTATTGTCAATATTTTGATCTCTTAATGATTTAAAGGAAAAAAAAAATTCAAAACTATAATTACAAAAAAAATTTATGCAGTGATCTGCAAAATATATTTCTGAATGGAAAAAGTGATTAAATAAGTTAACGGGGATATTCATTCATATAACATTAAAATATGTTTTTGTACTAATACCTCTTTCATATTAATAGGAATTACTACTGAATAAAACCACCTTTGTTTTCTTTGAACTTTCAATCATAACAACCAAAAATATTTTTGCATCTTTATTAATTTCTAGGAATATGTAAATATTTAAATGTAACATTTTATGCTTGCATGCAACAAAATATCTAAAAATTAAAATATTAATCACTTAGAAAATAGTTTCAAAAGAATATTTAAGCACTAACAATTTATTACTATTACTTTTCATATAAAGCACTAACAATGGATTACTATTACATTTCATATAAAGCACTAACAATGGATTATGGGGATATAATGTACCACATATTTCATATGACTTCACTTAACAAATTAAGCATGTGCCACATATTTCATATGACTTCACTTAACAAATTAAGCATGTGCCACATATTTCATATGACTTCACTTAACAAATTAAGCATGTGCCACATATTTCATATATTAATGTCTACATTTTTTGAAATAAGCATAAAACATTCTGATGAAGAAAAAGTTACTTATTACATAGAAATTAATAAAAAAATAAATGATTTATTAAAACCTGTAAGAGAAAAGCAATTCTTTACGTCTAATTCATTGGTCACATTTTATAAAACTGTATAAAGAGAAAGTTTCAATTACAAATCAAATTCAACGATTTATTTTCTGTCACTTAAAATATAGTGAATTTAATGCCATTAAGATTGAAAATATCAAAAACTGTTCTACGAGCTACTAATTTAGTTTTTTGCAAAAGAAATTTGTAAAAATGTTTCCTTCTTTTGTATTTTGCAGCATGAATGCTATGTCATTTTAAGATAAGCTTACCGTTCATACAATAATTTAGTTCATCTCAATTAAATTGTATTTGAGAAATTTTCCATTAATAGCATATTTAATAATATAAGGTAGTTTTTAATGTTAAATGTTAGTAAATCTTTTTTCCCTTCAAAAGATAATACAACTGTTATGCATAGTCACTCTTTGATTAAGCCTAATTATAAAGTGGGAATGTATAGCACGGAACTTATCAATTGAATTATTACCGATTTTAATAAAAACAGTGAATGGTTTTAAAATATCTTATATATTTCAACTGATTAAAAAGAGTATTTTAACACTAACGCTACATTAATTTGGTTTTAAGTTTAAAAAACAAAATTTTGTTTTAGAAAGATTTTAAGAAAGTTTTCGTTAGTGATATCAACAATTTTGCTAATATATGTTACAACTTTAATGGTTAATAAAAAGCAATTTAGTGAATGAGAATTAGCAACGCAATTTGGACAAAACCTTTTTTCTAATATCATAACAGATTTGCAAATACATTAACTCCGTAACAAATTATCCGAGTATACTTGTATTTCGTTTGTCTTTTCGAATACCACTAGTTAAATGGGGCGAAAAATTTTTATTCTAGGCTAAAATGAATATTTCAAGCTACCTTGAACTATTATAAGACAAACACGAATTCACTCATGATATCATATGTCTGTCAACAATTATTCTATTGCGATGTCATGCTGTGTTATAGACATTTGACTTGATATCCTTCAATACCTAAAAGATGGGCAAGATGTTATTTATTACCTTTACTTTCCATTATTTTTTCAAAAGAAAAGTAAAAACATTTCTAGTAATAACAGAAGTGATGTATCTTATTGTTTAGCGATGAATCATGAACATAGTCAGAATTCTAATGAAAATATCAATGAAATAAATCAAGATAAAAACGCGTTAATCATAATTAAAAAGAATGCATATTTTCGATTTCAGCAAATTGTTCTGAAACAAAACTGCATTAGAAATACTTATACATCAAAGAGTTCAAAGATTATACAGGTAATCAATTTTATCATTGGAACAATGCAGGATAAACTTTAAATTCTCTTGGTTATTTAAATAGAAACATTTAAAGAAACCAATTAAATCGGAAGTTATTTTCTCAAGCAATAAACAATTAAGAAAATAGAGCACGACAGAAATTTAATCTTGCTTACCGATTATCCATGATTCAACGATTCCTTTTAGAACCAGGAATTGATTTCACATGCTAGGGTAATCTGAATTGGAAATCCTGCCTCTCCATCCTTAAGGAAGGAATACGGTCCAATTAAATACTGTTCGTTAGGCACAGCTGTACACAGAACTCGGATTGGGGAGAATTTAACTGTTGGACTAACATCTCATTAGAGCAAAAATTTCTAACTATCGGTGACGTACTAGAAATAAGGCACTAGTACCAAGAAATAGTTAATAATTAAAATCTCTATGCATTTAAATGACAAATTATTCATGTTTCTTCAATAAATAGTTAAAACATGATGGTATAGTAAAAATATTAACCATTTTAATGAATAAAATTTTTTTAGTTAATGGATAACTTTTCTTAACGGCTAACTACTTTATTTTAAGTGCATACAAAATAATGGAATATCCAAAATGTTGTAAAAATTCTTTTTAAAAATGTTAATAAAAATGTTATAATTAAAAATTTTCATTACAAATGTTTGTTTTACAGTATTAACTTTTTTCATTTTGAAACTCATACAAATTTTACACATAATATAAAAATGTATAAAATCATTTATATTTCATTCTTTTTTATTATTTATTATCTGTGTTATACAAACGTGGCAGTTCAAATCTCCTTTTCAAAATTAGGGTTTTGTTTTTATACTAGTACTTATACATATGAATGTTTATAAAGACGTATATGCATATGCACGTTTAAATATGCATTTCTGTATGAGTAGTGATGTACTGGTATGGGTAAAGATGTATGCTTAAGTATTCATGAGGATATGCATACGTTATTTTTTCAGTAAGCATGTTATGTGTGCACACACAGCTACTAGTAAGCATATCTGCAAATACATTTGTATGCGTATGTATGTGGGCGTTTATCCATGTGTGGACACAAGCAAACGAATAACATAGTACAGTAACCCGTACAAGTACATTACTCATATTTAAACGTATATATGCATATACTTCTTTATAAACATACATATGTATGTACAAGTATTAACATACAAATAAAATTTTAATTGTAAGATGGATTTAATTTACAAAAAAAGGCGAATTTGTGTGAAAAATGGTGAATCTGGATTGTCAAACCTATAATTAAAAATTCTTAAATGCTTAAATTAAAAATGAATTTAATGACATGTATATGACTATCATTAAAAAATACGCCTTTAGTAAACAGTCTAATTTAAATTTTAAAGGCATGAAAACTGAAGAGGTATCAAAAAATAATTAGTGTTATAACCAAGATAAATGTAAAGACACAGAACAAATAAAAGCGTCCTTACACCAGATTGACGGTTTGATACTTTCATGAATATTAAAAAAGTTATATTGAGAAGAACACATTTTATTTATTAGAAGAATTTTGTAAGCAAATCTGCAAATTATTAAAAAATTTAAAGCACGATAACTCAGTTTTATAGCTTTGTAACTTCTGTTTTTAACTCAGTAACGGAATAACCGCATAAAAGTGAAAATGTTTTCTATGTACAGCGCTTTTTTATTTCTATTTACAAATTATTGTTTATTTTTAATGTCTACTGAATTGATTGACTTTATGGAAGCATTCCTTTTTTTTTTTGCTATGACAAATCTTTAATAACAAATTTCCTAGTGTTGCAAAATAACCTTTTACTAATATAAAAATGAATAACCCCATACAATTATTAATTAATTAATAATTCTCAATTTAAAATAATTTAATTCTTAGAAATTTAAATAATTCCTAGTTTAAAATAATCATTCATTGAAGATCTAAATTTTTAAAAAGACTTATTATTTTCAACCTAATAATTTCATTTTTAACGCATGATTGCTCGTGATTTTAATTTACTGAATTTAAGAATATATCTTTGAAATTTAAAAATGAGTGAAATACACTATTCATTAAATTAAAAACCAAGTTTTATCAGAAATTAATAGATTTCGGTTTTTTTTTTTTCTTTATTCCTACATGTTAATTCAATTTTTGAAATATTTTAGTGTAAATTAAAACAAATATTATTTAATATTTACATTTATAAATTCAACCAGAAAAAATAGCTGATTTGGACAAATTATAACGAATATATAAAGGGCAATAATAATTTCTAATATGTTAAAAGAAATACTCAAGCCAAAAAAAAAATGAAATAAAGCATTTTAAAAAAGAAATCCTTGTATTATAAAAAAAAAAAGTTATCGGAGCCTAAAAATATAATATTGTGATAATTTTAAAACTGTTTAGATATTTTTGAAAATAATCAAGGGAATAAATGACTGAGGAAATAAGTTGATGCCTTTATTATTGAGAGAACGTTTCACGAAAATTAGACGTACTATAAGGAAGACGAAAAATCCTTAAAGGTACAAAGACCCAAAATGTAATATTGTGATGTGCTATATCAACAAGTAAAATGTGATGCGCTTATTGAGAGAACTTTATAAAGAAACGAGAAGACTTTCACAAAAATTAGACGTACCCTTAAAAAAGACGAAAAGTACCTTAGAAATAAAAGGACAAACGTAATATTGTAATAATTTTAAAGCTATTTAGATATTTTTGAAAATAATCAAGGGAATAAATGATTGAGAAAATAAGTCGATGCCCTTATTGAGATAACTTTATAAATAAGCGAGAAAACTTTTCACGAAAATTAGACGTACCGTAAAGACGAAAAAGAAACACCCTAGATGTCTTAAAATAACAGTAAAATAATAACGAAGAAAAATTAGATAAATGATAAAGAAACATCGTGGTTTTTCTTTTCGTGCTCAACTCCAGACAGAAAAGTACTAATCGAAACAAATTCTACGTTCGAAATAAAAATTTGATTACACTTGTGGGAATAATTGGATGAAACAAAAGTATTTTTGTTAATTTCAAAAATGAAATGCTAGCATTTAACTAAATATTAGATAAAGGAAAAAAAAGGTAAAAGTTTAATAAATAATTGTTATAAGTGAACAACGTTAAAACTGCATACAATTCTATTGAGAAGTTAATTATCAAAATTCTAAATCGCAAACAATAGAAAACTTCTAGTAGACTATTATAACACTAATAAAGGGTAGATAAAATATAAAGAGGATTTCCAACATTCTTTTGTGGACGAAGAAAAGATTTGCACCTCCCGAAACAATTCTACTAAAGTAAGTTTAAATTCTGAAAGCTTTAAAGTAGTTTTTTTTTTTAACTTCTCGATATTTCATTCCAATAACTTAAACAATATAAATTTTACTCTTTCAGTAAGGGTTTTCTGCATAAGTTATAACTTAATGCGAAGATTCTTTCTATAAAAAAAATTGGCAGCATATTTTTTAAAATTTTTACTTCATAGGTAGAATTTTTCAGCAAAGGTCGTGCAAGTAAATTTAGTTCAATAATATAATTGTCCAATATAACATTGGTAACTGGTTAAAATTGTATCAAATTTTATTAACTACATATGTATAAATATAGTATAACTCGTTAGAGTTGCACATTAGACTATTATCAATTCACCCCTCCCCAAAAATTTATCCAATACAGCTAATATTTAAGCCTCTTGTATTTTAATCTCTTATCAGTCGCCAAAAAAATGTAAAAACGAGTGATTTCGGGACTAGCCTAAATTTGTGAACCAAGAAAATTAATCAGATTTGTGTGTTACGAGGAAAGTATGAGTTTAGAAAGTGTTACATTTCAAAAATCTAGTAGTAGTAATTTTGAGATTTAAAACCCTGTTAAAGAGATGAAATCCTCTAAAACTAGTATTTATGTAGATTGAGTTTTAGAAATGGTCCATTTTAAATGGAATTGACTTATTAAGCAATATATCTTTTATGCTTTTGATTTCAGTGTATTAGATTCTAACTTGCAATTTATATGGTGAATATCCTTATAATTTAGCACAAATAAGGTAATAGAATTAAAACTATATGCTCAGGAATAAAATAAAATTGAAGGGAAACCAAACTTAAATATAATCCCTGAAACTGTAAATATTTTGCTGTCATAAAATCAAATTCTTTCTCTTCAAGTTATTATATAGCATTAAAAAAATACACAGATTACTTCACTTTTTATTTTTGTTTATTTCTATCCATATTATCTTTAGGTCTAGAATCTTTCGAAGATAAAGGACGTAAGTGACCGGAAATTCTGTCCAATAACGCATCCGGCATTACCATCAGTCCTGACATTCAGTAGTGACAGCAATCCCAGCAAGTGGTCGGATATTTGGATTAATGACTTTCTCAAGTAAGTGAATCTGCAATCTTAAGCGATCCAAAAGGGCTGAATTTCTTCCCATCCTTTGAGAAATAGAACCTCCGGTTTTCGGTAAAATCATTTCGTTGACTCATCTGTTTTACCACATGATTGGGAGGCTACATCATTTTGGCTCATAACTCATTACTTGCTGCAGCATCAAACATGTTATATCATGGGTTCAACCTATGGAGAGCGAGGGATGGGTGAAATACCGTGTGGCAGTTTCTTGGCGACTTTTTTTCTGGCGCATCCCAGAGTCATTAATAAAAGCTTTTTGCGCCAAGCTGACAGAATGATCGACTCGGGAGACGTCTTGAAATTGATTTCTTTTCATGAAGTCTTTTATAGAAGCGGTAGGGATTCAAACAGCCGTCTTTAGATTGCATTTTCCGAGCGGTTTCTTTTTAGACCTCTTTGTGGGACTACTTAAGTTGATTGTTGGAAGTTAAAGTGCTGTTCTTGTCTAAGGTATCAACTTTCATTAGTCTTTTCAAGACAGATGGTACTTCTGTACTAATAAAAAGGAAGAGCCTTTCTGCCTTTATTAGGGAAGGGAATGTAGATACAACTATGGAAAGTAATTTGTAGAAGATTTAATATTTTTCTCGCCAAAATTTTGCATAAGAACTATTACTACGCTTAACATTAGGCAATTGTGTTATACTAAAATTGAAAGTATTTTAAAGAAAATTAAAAATCATGAATAGTTTTCGAAGACCAAAAATCCAAAAGCATTTTTCTTTTCTAAAGGCTTCATCAAAAAATATTTGATTAGATCTCAAGTACAGCAAGATCAAGAGTAAATTTTTTTCTTCTACATTAATAAAATGAGATACTATATAATGAAAAAGAATTGTTAAGTATCTTTCAGGCAAAAAAAAAAAGGGCAAAGCATAATTCGTTTACATTACGACATGACAGGTTATAATAGTTGAGTAATTATGTAATATAAATTTTCAACACCATGCAAAAACGTAGAGATACACAGCAATTTATATTTTAAGTACTTCACAAACGAACTACGGTTAGAGTCAGAAGTATAGTTCGTTTGTGAATGTCTTACAATGATGCATTACAGAATTGCAAAGCAACATATAATTTAATATAGCTTTTGATTGCCATAAAATTACTCAAATCCTTTAAGAAATTTCCCAATCTTATGCAAGTTTTAAGGAACTTCCTGAATAATCTGGAAAACACGCCAAAAGCAAAAGACATTTGTCATTTTGTTACAAAATAAGTATTCATCAAATAAAGCTAGCAAAAATTCTATTGAATTTAAATAATGCTCACTTAAACGCTTCATTAATATTAACTCAGGGTTTTAGAATTATCACCAGAAAATTTATTGCAAACGTACTTTTAATTTTTCCCATTCTAATTCTTTGATAAGAGTAGAAAATAATCAAGGATATTTATTTAACGAATATCATTTAAAACACGTTCAAAAGCAAAATTTTTGCACAAATTTCCTTTAATTCTGTGCTTGGCTAATGAAATTGATCCATGCATTAAAAATAAAGGAAAAGGTTTAAAAGTGAATGTAAACAAATCCAGTTTTCCTAGTTTAAGATAAAATTATTTTGGTCGGAAAACCAAAGGTATGCAAAGATATTCTTTCAAGTATTAAAAAAATTCAAATTTCAAACTTTATTAATACTAAAGAAAAGTATTTGAAATGTGCTTTTAGATCTAATTTATTCAATACATTATATTTACTATTTCAGTTTTATACTCAAATAAAAAACTTGAGATAATATCTCAAAATAGTCTTCAATCAAATAATTGCATTCAATTCCCTGCATTAATTCAATAATCTGTTACATTTACAAATATTTCAAAATATTACTTGAGTTTGGCTATGTCTCTACAACTAAAGTGGAAGAGGGGTCGAATTTCATGATATTTTTATTCATATTGAAACACTATATATAAAATATGTTGTATGTCGTATTAGATATTTGCTCCGGCCCATGGAAACTAGAAATTTATTCACTATTCTATAATGTCAGATTTATTAATAATTTGTGTATAAAGAGTTAAATTACGTATTTATTAAGAGACGCAATTAATATTTATAATATAATAGGTTAAGGCAATACGTATCCACTGACACAAGAACATAAGATAAACTCTCGTTTTCTAAAATATATTGCAGGGAGGTATGTAAATAATTTACATGCATCATGTAATTTCAATTATTTAGCTAATATCTTCTCGAATTCACATTTTGTGAGTACGAAAGGTTCATCTAGCATTGCAGTTCAAAAAATTTTTTTAATTGAGTAAATAGTTAAATTTTATAAAATTATAAAAGAAAATGAAGATTTTATTACATTACAGATGCATAAAATCAATAGATTACTATAAAAAACCTATTAAAAGTTAACGAATTTTCAACAGTATTACTTAATACCTAATTAGAATCCTAGTAAGTAGAATTAAATTTTAAAAGATCAGTAATTACATTATTTTTTTCATCAGAAAATATTTATGACTTTTTACAAAAAAGGTCTTTCGTATATTTTATGAATTGCATTCGGCTTGCAAATTATTAACGAAAGTAAATAAACTCTAGTTCTTCTTGCTCTTAGGCATAATTTTAAGATTCATGTTTTTTTTTTAAATACGTAACTGTAAAGCAGGAGTCTAGATTC
Organism: Caerostris extrusa; assembly: GCA_021605095.1. Taxonomy (NCBI): domain Eukaryota; kingdom Metazoa; phylum Arthropoda; class Arachnida; order Araneae; family Araneidae; genus Caerostris; species Caerostris extrusa. Next base: position 54,053 of record BPLR01002097.1, read on the forward strand.
AAAATAAAAAATTATGATTTTGATCAACTGTTAGAATAAGGTTTTTAAAAATCAGAGATCTAAAAAGTTTTTAAAGAGCATTCTTAGAGATTTTTTAACGTGCGATATCATTAAAAAAGTATTTCATGTTGCAAGCTTTTTTTAAAAATCAGATAAATTTAAAAACATTTAGAAACTCGAGACCAATTTTTGTCAAACACTTGAAACATTTATGAAAGAGTTTTTGCACTGAGGTTATTGAATTCAGGTCAATGTTTTCAAAGACATGTTATCATAAAAATCAAAATATTTTAATAATGATACAGAATGAAAGAACTAAAGCGTAATCATGCACCACTTATTCTAAGATAGCGATAACACCATTTAATTTGAGACTTAGAAAACTACACTTTGTTTCCTCCAAGATAGACATTTAAAAGTACTAAAAAATTAACAAAACCATTTTTTAAAAGAATTATCTTTTCTAATTAATAAATATTCGTAGACAACTAAGGATATTTAACAAATCCATCCGATTCATATTAGATGCCGATACGGGAATATAGTAAATTAGCCAACATTTGAAAAATTTTTTATTTTAACAAAGACATTAATTTTATTAAATTTTAAAAACCTTTTTGGAGAGTCCCATTCTTTTTTTTCAGGTGTTTGTTTTATTGAAATTACCTTGATCTTATTTCAAATTCACTTCACAAATACTCAATAGATTTGTTTTCTACACGCAGGGTTTTTGCTTCAAAGCCTTTTTTATCACAATAGATGCCATAATTATCTGTAATACGTATATTTCAGTACCACATAAGAAAACAGTACAGTACAAAAAGCCTAGAAATACATTCCCATTTTATAAATAATACTGCATCACATGACATAATTAAATATATCACGAAAATAAAAATCTTTGTCCAAGAAAGTTAGATATAAAGCAAATTTAAAATCAAATGGGTATCAATGAGAGAGTTTTGACAATATTCAACTTACCATAATAAATATCTATTCCGAAAATAAAAATCTTGTCCTAATGTGATATTGCAATTTTGAGTCGTTTTCTAAAATTTCATTCATTGATACAGAATTCTTTCGTATTATCTTAAGGGTTTCAAATCATCAGCATTATGGAATCATCGCATTTCCAAACATTTTTTAATTATTGTAGAACTCGGTTTTGAATCTTAAAGAATTTGCTCATCTTGTTAATTGTGATACTTTTGAAGGCGGTTACGCATTTGAATTGATTTCAAACAATTGCAGAATGTCTAATATTTACCTGACAGTGAAGTGAATAGTTAAATTTGGTTATACAAATCGACATCGCATTTTTGATTTTTGCACCTTATTTGAGATTAGAATAATTTAATATGATAATAAAAAGGGTCAATAATTGATCTATTTTCTTAAGGGTTTCTTTTAAAAATTTCAAACTCTTCTTAATTATTGTAGTCCTATTAGTTTTGTAACTTTCGAAGGCGGTTACTATTACAAAAATGTGAAATAAAGTTAATATGATGCATTTACATTTGTTGAGAGCATAGTTAATAAGAAATCACATTTCTTCGTCTTTGTGGTTATTACCGGAAATAGAACTTTTAGGTGTACAAAAACACTTAACCGAATCAATAAATAACTTTATATTTTCCTATGGATTTAAGTCCGTTTTTAACACAGCTAACGTAAGTGAATGTTATGTTTGGAATGTGTTTTTAAAAAACTTTGTTCCTCTATAGGAAACTCATTGTAAATTATTTAATTCAAAACATTTTGATTTTGATCAGATCATCATGAAAATATGACATGCCTTCTCAGGTTGGTCTTTCTTACTTTTCAACCTAATCACAGTGTCGAAATTAAGAATCGGTGTAGACTCAGAAAATAATTTAATTGTAGGCATCGCTGGCGGTGGTGTAACCCAGATTTCAAAACTTGGAGAAATGAAAATAAAATTAACAGATTAAAGATATGTTTCTCTCTTGTCTTTATAGATGTACACATTTACACTTTTTATAGATGACTGGTATCAACTTTAAATGATCATTGACACTCGAGTAATGCTAACACTGGTACATAATGGCATAAGGAAAAAGATAGGAATTGTTGATTGTAAAACACTATCTCCATGATCATCCATCAATATGGCTACAACATACAGACAAGTATGGTTTCCAATACGAATCCGACATTTTGATCTTCATTATCTGATTTTTTTCAGCATATACTTGACTCGTTTTATGTTAATAAGATTAACTTGCACAAATTTTCCCCATAATAAGCCATAAAATACCATAGTGTATGAATACTTATTGTCCACTTTATGAATAAGAAGCTTTCAACAACCTCATGCATTTTAAAAGAAAGAGTTTATCAATCTTTCTATTAACCAAACAAATATTAATAACAATATTAACAAACAAATAATAAGTGGAATGATTTCTACAATATGAATTTCAATAAAGTTAATATGCACATTATTTAACTTTTTAAAGATAAATCGAGAAATAAATCAAACCCTCCTTTTCCTAGAAACTTGAAGTTCATAAATAGTTTAATTTTTTTAGTGCTAAACAATTTACTTAAGTGATTCGTTTTGTGACAACTAAAAATTTTAGAAGCAAATATATAGTAATTAAAGCAAATTTTTTTAACAATTACAGAATGTTTACCGATCAGTTTGTCTTAAGATCGATCAAATACAAAAATTTAAAAATTCAATACATTTTCAAATATGGCAAGTCTTCAAAATTCCAATCCAGTTTTGCAATGTTAAAAGAAACTTTTAGAGGTATATAAAGCAAGAATTGTTATATCACATTAATTCCATAAAAATTATTTCAAAATATTGAGCCTTGTACAGTTTCTTATGTAGCACCTGTAAAAAATATAACTAAAGAAATTAAAATGTGACTTACCATCACTTTACAAATGGATCATGTCTTTCATTATGGAACTTCAGCAGCCACACATAAAAGGTTGTCCAAAGTAAATATTTTGTTTTTAACTCCTTTCACTCTATCAATTTCTTATTTTTTACTCTAAAGCAAAGTTATCGTTTTCTTCGCAATAGGCCTAATTCTTCTACAGTACTTAATTAGTTACAATTTAATTTTCCCTCATAAGTGTAACACAACTGATTACAAAGTAAATTTAATCTTGTTGCCAACAATTTCTTTTTTCACAATTACAGTGAAATTAATATTTTATTTTACTACAGTACTGACAATTAAACAATACAATTTTTTAATAATTCAACTGTAATGCTTTTATATTTGTTTTTTATTTTGTTTTTCAAAATTAATAATTTATATCCAATTTATACCCATATAACATTGAGTCCAGAAATTTCTAACTTCTTTCAGTTGGCATGGAAGGTAATGAAGGAAGGTAGTGCAGCTAGTAATCTGGATTCGAATCGAAAATGGAAAATTCATATTTTGTTTCGGGTTTAGTTAAGCTCAAATCTTTGCTCAGAATCCATTATACAGTTGGAAAGTGACTTTATGTTTGCATTTAAATTAAAATTTAAAAGGGATGTGAAAATAGGCTACAGATCTGAAATTTGTGTTTGTCCAGGATTCGGATCCAGAATCCTAGATATTATCAATTAAGTTTAAGCTTGAACAACAACCGAATATTGAAGACATTATGAAATCTCAAAAGATCAAATTAAAGTTATTATAAGTTATTAAAAACATGAATATTCATATCTTTCGCTGTACTGGAATATAGCCTTTTGGTTGTGATCGTATTCTTCATTATCCACTAAGCTAACTTGGTGTTTCTTCGTTTTGAATACTTATTTTTACTTTTTTTTTTTTTACTGAAGTTGACCAGTTATGTTATTCTTTTTGCAATATTGGGCATTTTGGCTTGAGGTCTTTTGCCACTATACAGCAGATTTTTAGCAATTTCAGTATTAACTAGGCTGCAACACGATGTGTGAGAGTTATACTGCCTCCACAATTTGCAACCACAAATTGCAGCGAAACCCTCAAGAATGTCATCCGGTTTGAATCCTCCCTCCTTGCCTCCTTAAACCCGGACTTACTGACCTACGGGATTTAGTGTCTGTCTGCGGCATTGACTTTGATGCTTTCGCTTCAGCATCACTTGTTGATTTCGAACCAAAATCCTGAACACATTACGCTATCCACCAAGTTGCTCCAGTCCGCTTGGCTAAGTATAGAGTGGACACTTCGATGAAAACAGCTTTGAGTAAAAAATATTCATGATGAATTCAGGTGTACCACAGACGACTAGTAGACTGAAAAACATTTATATTTCATATTGCCTTAATCACTAAAAACTACTTTCACAATCATAAATACTCTATTGTCAACTCTTATGCAAAAATAAATTGGATAACTGAAGTGAATTGATCCTATTGATTGAATAGTAAAGCCAAAGGGTAGCTTTAAAGTTTACCCCCTCTGTAATCCCGAATGAAGGGGAATTGTCGGTTACTAATTTATTATCCTTCCATTCATTCGGAAATTTTGTATGATCGGGAGGATTGTGATAGCGATCGTTGAGGCTCTCTTTGCTGGTATTTGAATTGAACTCCTCCAGATCAGAAAGCTAACAATCGAAGCACCAATAAGATCCAGGCTCTATATTGCAAAATCGGAACATGAAAAGCCACGCTGATTCAGTTTTATTAATTCTATACTTAGAATTGAAATTAGACATTATCTTTGATTCTTAATCATTACCTTGATACAATTTCAGTTCTATAGCAATTACCGAGTAATTGTTTACGGGATTTGAATGCCATTTTTTATAATTATCATTACTGATACCATTTTAATTCATTCTCGACAAAAATAAATAACAGGCTTAATGCCTTTTCTATGTCAGTCTCATAGAGAAGATCTTGGAACATAGCACAAATAATGCGATTAATTTGAGATTAACACTTTGAAGTCTGGAGATTCCGGTTTTTTATTTTTCAACTGTTGGCGACGGATGATAGAAATTCACGTCATTTGCAGAGATGTCAACAATTACGGAATATATTAATCACTGTTTGTAAACAATTTTTGTAATCTTTTTTAAAAATAGTAATCATTTTACACATAAAACTTGCTATACTGTAAGGCAAAAATTACTGTTTAAATATTTACAAAAAATATGTGGAATTCAGGTTATATACATTTCACTTGCATAAGTAGCAGTGTTAAATTTTTTATAAGAATGGCTATGAATAAAAGACAGGAAGGTTCAAATATTAGATATTTTTCCCCCACTCGGTCAGGCGGTGGCATGGATGTTTATTAGTGGTTCGGAATCCACGTTCAGCAGTAGATCCCAGTTTAATTAGCCTAAAGTGCGCACAAATGACCATAGAGCGACAAACCAAACCAAATCACCACTTGGTCTTACAATTTGGAAGATAAGATAAGCAAATATTGAATTGAAACACAAATAATTTTTTTAACTACGGTGTAGTGATTGTTATTTTAACGTGGAACATGCTGGGTTTTAGTTAAAGAATACACTGCCATCATTGAAATCGAATCATCATTATATTTCAAAACGTCTAGCATAAAAGGGACTAAAGGGCATTTAATTATCTATTTTGCTTATTAACTCAAAGGGCATGAGACCACCGCTATGTTTCAACATTTTACAATGAAGGAAGGAGCATCTCAATAAGAACAATAAGAGCATAAAATTAATCTACCAATAAGAACAATAAGAGCATAAAATGGAACAATAAGAGCATAAAATTAAAGTTTGCATGGTGTCCTTATGACCAATAAGAATCCATATAGAATGCTGTTTCCATTTTACAATGAAGAATGCTAAGAACAATAAGAGCATAAAATGGACTAAAGTTTGCAGTGTTTCAACATTTTACAATGTAGTTAGATCTCCGTAATTAAGAACAATTAAAATGTTTTTGTGTATAGCTTTTTATGTTTTTGTTATATTTATCATTTGTAATTGATACAATCATTTTGACCTACTGTGCATATTTAGATTTTTTTCAACTGTCTTAGTGCATCTTCTATGTCGAATACCAGAGAATATATTACAAATAATGTGATTAATCTGAGATTAAGTAATCATGTCAGATTTTTTTGTTAAGGAAGTTTTTTAATAGGTAGTGAGAATTATATACTAAATCTTTATTTTTTTTTCTCGTTGTCGTGCACAAGAATCTAGTTCTGTCTTACAGTTTGGAAGACTAAGTTTTAGATACACAATTATTGAACTGAAATGAAATGAATTCATTTGAAGTATAGAGCAATGATTGTTATTGTTATGGCTAGAATGAGTTAATGAAGGGACTGATTAAGGATATTCTTCAAAATGTCTAGTATGAAACAGCTGTTCAGATGTTGACCTTATAACCAAGAAAAACCCACATAGGATGCTTAAAAAAGTAGGCAAAACTTTATTTCTTATACAATTATTTTCTCTATTGTCGTCTGTAAACGTGATAATCATTTTGACTTCGTGTTTTTATAGTCAATGTAATTATTTTAAAAAATACATTGGGAATTTCAATTTTCAAAATTATCTTTAGTTATTCGAATGAAATGGTATGTTTTGTTGACATAATTAAAAAATTTTAAGGTATTTTTTTTTTCTTATTTTAATATTTCCATTATTAGTGTATCCAAAAGTATACAATAAAGAAATGTAATTTAAATTTGTGTACTTAGAATTAAAAATATGTATGTAATAATTATGTAAAATACATGAAATATTCATTGTTATTCAATTAAGAGCATTGAAAAACATAAGAATTGGTAAAAAATGATTACCAATGATTACTCGTGTTGCGCTTATGTAAGCAAACAAAATAAAGGAAGAAAACTGAATATAGAGTTTTATAAGAAAAAAAGACGATATAAACTTTACCCTAAAAATTCCTTTGATTTGAAATCAACATAATTATTTTCCACGTTTTGCTTAAATCTCTAAAAGAGTTTTCCCTGAAATTAATAATTAGGAAATTAACTCATTTCTAAAATTTTTATTGCAATTAAAATAATAGAATAATTTTAATCTCTATTAGAATAATGAAATATACGAATAACCAATACACAATTTATAATTTACATATAAAACCAAAAAATTCTGTGTCTATATTTCCTAAGCTTAAAAGTTTATAAAACTTAAATGTTCAATTTTTTTCTTTGAATTTATTATTTTTTATCTGGTGTGTAGCTAAAAATTACGAAAAAAAATTCTGAGTTACTTTTAATTAAATGAAAGCATTTTTTTTTAATATTTAAAAATGATCTTTCAAATAATTTAGTTCAAAAATCATCTCAAAAGAATTACGAATAAGCAATGACGTCATAGCATTCTTATTTAATACACATGTTTTATTTTCTTTCTGTGATAAATAATTTGTAAACATTTAAAATTATAAACTTTAAAAAATTCTCTTGAAATTAAAATAGAAAATTTTTGTGTTTGTGTTCTTTTTTGTTCTTTTCAAGTGTTCTAAAAATAGGTTTAAAATAGAACACTTAAAAATAGATTTAAAATTGATTTTTTCATTCATGTAATAATTATACGTAATTAATTTTCTAAATGTATAATTAATTTAAAATAACTTTTATTTTGCCGTAAGCAAATAAATAATTGTATGTTATTTCTCTCGTCAATTTTTTCATACTTTGATCTATTAGAAATAGAAGGAATGATTGTAAATTTTTTAAAATAAAAAATGCACCTGCTAATTAGTTTACAAAGATATTTTACTTCAGAATAAAATTTATTGAAGCTCTTTATTATTTTGGAATAAGTTTTTGTTTATCGATAGAAATATTGATTTCTTCCTGTCGCTTGTTTATATATAGGGACATAACAATAAATACTGAATATTGTAAATATTAGGGTTAAAGAAATTCACATCTGGTTAATCGGTTTTACTTGCGCAATAATATTATGGTAATATAAAAATAAAAATAAAATATTAGTTAATAAAAATTATTTTCAAAAATTAATACACAAAAGTACCAAGAGAATATAAATTAACTAACCTCTACTTTTGGGGGGCGCTAACTAAAAAAGGGGTCGAAATCGCGTTACTGTGATATTTCAGGATGAGTTACTGTCACTGTGAAAAATTGACTGTGATAAAATATTGCTGATTTTTGTCACATTCTAAAGTAACCAGAGACCTAGTGCTTTTTAAACATTAATCTTAAAAGATAAAGTTAAAACTGTTACAAAAACTTAAATCATTAATCACTCTTATTATGAGAATTTATTGAAAAAAAAACTAAAATGTTATTATTATGATTTTATCATTTTCTGAACCTATTTTTCAAAATCAAATGTATCCGAGATTTTTCTAACGGGTTACTTCAGAAAATTTTTTCAGTTTTCGTTGAGATACAAAAAATTAACAGCACATTCTATTTCGAACCCTAATATTAGAAGATTTGCTCCCTTACACGTAAAGATATTGATGTGATATTATGTGTTGGTTAGGCAGGATTGATAATAAGATAAAAAAAAAAAGTTTTTTTGTAACGTCGTATTCCATTTGTATATACCAAGAACAACCCACAAGACGGGTGATGCCTGCATTTACGTGCCGTGTGAGAGAAAACTCAGAAAATTTCAAGATAATCTGACCGATATAATCACCACCAATATCAGCGTCACCATTCTTTTTGTGGTACATCTGTGGAGCTCGTGTTGCGCTTATGTAAGCGCCAAGCACAACTCTCTATACGGTGGAGTTTTTAGGGGTAACTGTCCGTTTTTCATACGGGAGAAAACCTGGAAAACTCCAAACAGGCACCCTGCCTGTCAATAAAAGTCTCCTCACTATACTGAACGCGCAAATTGCGAAATTTACCACTAGGCCATTAATTAGTTGCATTTAATTACCTTGGCTGCATTTAATGTAGCAGTTTTAAGTTGCAGCAGTTTTTTAATATCAATATATACATGGCAGATAATTTTTCTTTTGTATTGTTGATTATCGGGGGGGGCTTCCTTATATATATCCACTTATATGATACGAATAGTCTGTCGACAGGTGATGAGGCGAAGACAGCCTCCCAGGAGGACTTTTAGGGGTAACAGGTTTTGGTGGTTGTATGGAAACCATTTGGTGGTTGTATGGAAAAAGCAGAAAACTCTGAACAGCCACCCTGACTGTCGATAAAAGACGCTTATTAATGTTTCAATTGACATCGTGTTTCTTCATTTCTGAGGGCAGTGACTGCAACGGATGCTACCAGCAAAGTCGAACCAGGGCTCCTAGAGGCGAATGAGTGCAAATGCATCGCTGAACGATGAATCGGTTACGAGTTGAGAAAAAAAGAAGGATTATGTTTTATTAACTCCTCTTGAATATGCAAAAAAAGTGCTTTTGCATGATGATTAAGTGCTAGAATTTTTCTCCCGTGATATTCTATTTTCATTGGATCAGAGGTATAAATGGTGTGATTCATAATCAGAAATGTTTTAAGCAAAACGTTTAAGATTTTCAAACTTTCTGTGCAGTTTAGTTTCCCACTTATTTTGACTTAGCTTATTGTATTTTCATATTCAAAAATAACATACATTTTGAGAGAGAATATGTAATAATAAATGCATACATTTTGAGTATAATAAATAATAATAAATATATACATTTTTGAGAGAGAATAATAAATTTCGATTTCAACAGAATTATTGAAGATGTTTTCCTTTCAGAAAAGGATTTTAAAGTGTTTATTGATATTCTTCAATAAGTACATTTAAATATATCTTTGAAATTTATGTGAGGAAATATACCTATTTGAAAGTTAGAGTCTAAGTGTAGGAGAATGAGAATTGATATTAAAATTCATGACTTTTGAAGAGAGGAATAATTCAAGTTTTCGTAATTTTTCCCTCTCAATAAATTATTGACTATCTTTTAAAAAGAAATGATTTAGGACTTCAAGATACATTTATAAGACTGTTTTTGAAAAAGGCATCAACTACGTTATTTTGACATAAGAATGGAGAATAATTTTCTGATATAAAACAAGTAAAAATTAATAATTGTAATAAAAAAATTGAATAATATATAAGTATGTTTTTTTGTAAAAATTTTTTTTATTCTTCTAATGACAAATATTAACGTTAAAGAAATTCATTTGATAAAGTTAGTGCTAGAACTCATCTCTTACTCTTAGTATCCAGGTCTGAGTGGCTTGTCGGATATTTGGGTCGCAGAACTAGGGTAGCCTAGTCCGAAACCCGGTGCCTAAGCTACAGAGGGATACGATAAATCCAGAGGACAGAATGTCTTTCCGAGGGATTCAGGTAGCAGAATGGGAGGAGAGGGCGAACTTTCCACATATCCTTTCTTGGGGTTGTTTGTCTCAAATTGTCATGGCAAAAATGTAGGTGCAATGTAGCGGCCTCCCTCACCCTTGTGATGCTACTTGGGTAAAGCTAAATCTACTACTTATCAGCTGTTCAAGTAGCCGAATTTATTGTGCCCGAAAACAGTATTTTTTTTCATAAATACCACATACGTATGTAAGATTTTATTAACTTTAACTAGTATTCATAAATAGCTTTGCCTGTTGGTATGCTTGAAATAAAAAAAATGATATGATCCCTGTAGAACTGAACTCTGGTAAGAAGAGGAAAGAGGGGCAGCGCTTTTCTGTCTATTTCAATTAAACTTTTTTTGTAAATAAGCAAATAGAGATGACGTACATTAAAAAAGAAAGCCAGCCGTTTTTTTTAAATTTCCTAGACAGCAACAGCGTCATCTTATATAAATGGGAAATTCAATCGGGAGGAGGTAGCTTGACTTGGACTGCCGATTTGTCTTGAAGTGCTATCCTCGAATCAACTTAATACAGAAAGTTAGAGAAGCCACCTTGGCATATATTTGATGCTCCGAAAGTTAAAAGCTGTCCTGGTAAATAATAGTATCCCACATCGAATCCCAGCCTCCCTGGTATGTTAGTTGTATATCAAATCAACAGCTGTTCTGGTATAAAGTTCCTGATTGTTTTGTTGAGATCTCCTCGACATCTGCCACGTTAAACTGTAAGTCCCGGTCTATTTAGCCTAAAGTGTGCACAAGATGACCATAGAGCGACAAAACCAAACCTCGACATTGTTTTTATGTATTCAGCTGAAAGGGATATAGCTTTTACATTCTGGACCTTTATATCACTTCTGTTTTCCCACCAAAAGGGTTTCCATTTATTTGCTTTACAAGTTAAAATTGTACTTTGTATCAAAATTTATTTTCAATTAAAATTGTTGTGATTTTTCTTAAAATAGTTGGGTATAAGCAATTATTATTTTTTCATTGTGTTTAAATTCAAAATATTATCAAAAAAATGTTACGACATTTTTTTATTCGATGGTTTGATGGTTCAGTTTCTATAAGCAGCCTCTATCGTCAGGTCCAACAACTTTACTTTTTATCTTATGGACGTGGAAAACATCAACGCATCAACTATTGATTGAAGTTTACTTTATTTTACATTATTTATTGAGTAGTGAGAAAATTTTAACTCCGCGGTAGCAACAGTACATCTGGGAGTCTGGGTACAATCAAGTTTCACATCATCAACAGCACTACCTGAAAGGTTTACCAATTCAAACAAAAGATAGTTGTCGAAAAAAAGATTGATTATTGTTTAAAATATTGTATTGTTGTTAACTCGGATTTCTATTACAAACAATCTTCACTGTGTTACGTTCCATCAGGATACCAGTTCCCAGTTACCAATCATACCTCTAAATCTAGTGTTCTATAACTGGAAAATGAGAAATGAAACCAGAGTTGAGGCTATTCTATTTAAATGTATCCCACTCAAGTCCACCGACGCGTCTGCTATGGATTACTGCTCATTTTGTCTTTTAAAACAAGTTCTGCATAATCAGCATCCGAAAACACTGGATGGGTATATTTTGAAAATATACCCACCCAGTCCTTGATATTTTAAGAAAAGCTCTTCTAACTGAGAAATTTAGATATACAATGATAGTTTAACAAAGGGGCTATTATATTGAATAAAACTATCTTTTATAATCGTTACAAAAATTTATTGACGCGTCGAAATATATTTTTATGTTTTAAGGTACAATTATTAATAATTTTAATACATTTCATGCATTATAATAATTTTGTATACATACAGTGCATGTATGTGAAAACCTTCTCCCCTCCCCATGGAATGCTGGGTGGTAGAAAAATCAAGAAAGAAGTGCCGTTTCCTGTTGTCGCAGTGATCTTGTGATCCCAGATGGTAGGGGTGCGTTTACCAAAAATAACGAATGTGCTACTTCCTTTTTATCTTTTAACTGGCTGCTTTGCGATTGTCGAAGTGCAAATGGTGAAAGATTACATTGCAGCTGGGAGAGGAAGTTTGTCCGCTTATTTATTGATCAGGGTGAATTGCCGCAAAGGAATTAAGGTGTTTGCATGGCGATGGAGTGCTAATCCTTGTTTACCTAGGTGTTTTGTGTCTTGTGTAAATGAAATCGACCCCTGACCTCCAAAAAGACTAGCCCGCGTTGCTTGGCCTGATGAGGTGACGATATCACCCCCCACCAATGGAAATCCTATAGGCCCTTGGGCTGATTTTAAGGTGAAAATCCAGCCTATAATGAAAAAATATCTGGTGATCAGAGGAAGGATAAAAAAAGTGATGGTGACACCTAAAGAGGAAGGACGGATAGAGCAATCGAGATCATAAATTGCAATCTAGATGCAATTTGTCTAAAGAAGAGGAAACGGTGGTAAAGATGGAAATTGTGTTTAGGGATTTGTGTAGATGGAGCTCCTTCCATGATAGGCTGTGTAAAAGGCCTTACATCTTTGAAAAAAAAAAAGAGAGATGTAATCGTAACTCATTGCTTTCTTCTTAGATGACCTTTCTTCATAGACCTTGATGGCAAAAATATTGGAAGAAAAATTGAGAGAAGTTTTGCATCAAGTCGTTCAGATGGTAACAGTATGTCGGTCATTGTCGGGTTACAATATTTGGTCAATATATTTCAACGGCTCTATATTTAGAACACTAGCGTGCAAGGGAAAGAAGAAAACATTTTCACATTCACTGAAAAAATGAGTGTTTCAGAGAAAACTACAGATTTGGAAAAGAAAAGCTGGTGAAGATAATTTGAGGATGTTTCTATCGGTAAATAACACTTGCGTAAATGAAACACTTCCAACAAAAATTGAAAATTTAACAAGTTTAGAAGAAAAATTGAGTTTTTATTTTTCATCACTTAACACTGAGCAATACTATTGGATTAAAAACCATTCATGGAAATTTCTAGTTATTTTGGTTTAACATTAACAGAAGGATAACTGACAGTTAAATCCACTGATCATGAATTAATGATTAAACATAAGGAGTTGTCTCTTGACACCTTTTAGATTTCTATAAAAGAAGAATATGTGTTAATATCTAAAACCGCTTTGAACATTTTACTACAATTTTAAACATTATATTTAGGTGAATTTGTATTATCTACCCTCAGCACAATTAAATGTAAAAAAAGAGGAAGTTATCCAATGTATTGATGATGAAATGAGAGTTTGCCTTTCAAATATATGCCCAAACATTGAAATAATCGGGCACATCAAGCTTAAACTAGGACGCATTATACTCATGTTTCACATAAACACAAGAATGAATAATTTATGGTGTGTATTAATTAATTTTTTTTGTATTAGTTTTTCTGAAATTTGTGACTTAATTATTATAACATATTTCTTAAAAAAATTTTGTATATAGTGTGTCTACAATTATTTATACGATTTTAAATGCGCCTCGACTTCAAAAATTTTGAGAACCATTGCTCTATTGTATTTTTTGTAAGCATTTTTTTAGTTTCATTTTAATCAAACGGGCTTATTTGAAATAATTGCTACTAAAACTAAATAAGAAGAAATAATTTATTACTTATTTGCCCTTGAATGCCATATCTTCCTCTAATAGTTGAGACCAAACCCATGTGATTAATTGACAAAAAAATAGATTATGCTTATACAAAAGAAAATTCGTCAGCATATTTACTTCACCCCCTGCGGCTACTTACATTCCAACTGTTCAAACTGTTCTGGAGCAAAATTAGTAACTGAGGGGGTTAAAGTGTGGACTTGAATTGTGTTTTGTTTTATCAACTGAATCTAAATTATTCCACTTTCTAATATGTGAATTGAAAAAGACTTGATGAACGGAGTGTTGGGTTACGTGAAGGATATTATCTATGAAGAAAATCATAGTCCACCTCATCAGATGTCAAGAGTAATAATGGTTTAATTTGAAATTACACACGTGTAACTTATAAAAATAATGGTTGTGTTTTCAATCCCACCAATTACGAAATTTTGAAAAAATGAAAATGTTAATTGTTCAAGAAAACCATTTCCACTATAATTAGCTTTTGCTATTACAATTCAAAAGTTTCAAAGATTGACTCTAAACAAAGCTTTTGTGGTTATTGGTGAGATAGAAGTATCAGTTGGATTGACATACTTTACATCCTTCAGAGTTAAAACTTTGCAAGATTTAACACTCAATAAAAAAAATGTTCTTGTGAAAGATTTCGAAGTATTAAAAATTCTCACATGCTAGAGTGTCGAAAACAAGAAGAATGCAGAATGAAAACTTTTACCAGTTAATGTTTAAAGTTAAGTTTTTAGATTCATGATTTTAATTTTATTTATATAAAAAAATAAAAAATTTCATCAATAAACATTCTGTAATTTTTATATTAGAGATATAAATAAAACAATTTTTATATTTATGACTATTTGCTTTTTATGCAAAAGATTTACTGCTCCTCATACTAGTTGAAATGTAAGCTTTACAAGTACTTGCGAAACATCAATTACGAAAAAATAATTATGTACTTAATGTTTTTATTTACATAATGTAATGGAGATTCGTGAGTCCCCACAAAGAATTATTTTAAGCTTATTTAACTTTATTAAATTTAATCTCAGAGCAGACAACGCTCCTACCAGTGCAAATTCTCATTCGATTTTACTTCATTAATATTCATATCAATATTTAAGGCAAACCCTCACCAAGGAGAAAGCACCGAGAATACAATTTACCAGTCAAAGTTCCAGATATAATATTTGGCTAGTGTAATACGAAGTGACTTGATGTCAATTGAAGTTTCCCATCAACAATCAGGCTGATGGATGGGAGTTTTCAGGGAATTTTATAGCTTCTGAAAGTTATCCGAAAATAATAACCACTTTTTAATCGTTAGAAGAGAAAAACAGGTTCCTAATGAAAAGAGGGGAAAAAACGCAACATGAATTAAATATGTAGCATTTTTCAATAATGAAAATCTTGAAAAAGTTATTAAATCTCCTTACAAAAAGTCCTTTTATAATTTTTGAAAGGAAAACCGATACTGTTGAAAAAAATTATAACAATATTTAAAATGCAATGCTTTAACTAACTTTCCTAGAACCAAATAAAGTAAAGAATACGGTTAAATATAAGAAAGAAAGTCTTTTTAAAAAATGTGATTGAAATTTAATTGATCGCAAAATTTTTTTAATAACTTTCATGCAAGGCTTTCTTTTTTGAGCCTTGAATGAAAATATAAAAGTGACAGCAAAGTCATTTTTTAGCTAGATACTAAAGTTTACTCATTAAGAAATAATTCTTTTTGTTAGAAATTTGAGACGCTCACGCTTTTCATGTAATAAAAAATATAAGTAAATAAAAATCTTTAAATGAGAACTTTTCATGTAACGTGAGGTATAATAAACGCAATATATTATCTTTTATACGCTTGTCACCAATACATTTTTGAGTTTTAGTATTCCTCGAACGAAACTTCATCTATATTTATCTCTCCTCATATATTATAGCTAAGAACTTTTTGAAACGTAATTAAATATTTGTATAGTAGTTGGTGTCATAAATTGACGCAGGCTGAAATTATTAAACAATGGAGTTGAATTTAGAAAGGTAACAAGATAACCTTCTCATGCACCTTTAACCACATTTATAGAATCATTGAGATCAAATAAGAAAACAGATATGAATAAAAAAATCTATAAAATAGATTATTCTAGATGAAAATTGAAATTCATAAGTATTCTGTAATTTCTGAAATATGACTTTTATTGAAATATTTAATACGAAATTTCTCACAGCAAGTAATAGAGTAATATTTCATTAAGATTAAGAGTAGTTACTGCCTGATTCTTGACCTAGTAGTAACTTCCTCAGGTACGAATCCAACTGTGGCGTATGCTGCAGTCATTGCTTTCGGAGACTTGATGGAGATTCAAATAGTGTGTATACACTTCTCGAATCGATAGTCAGGCTACCTGTTTGTGGTTTCCGAGTTTTCTACTACACGACATGCAAATATGAGGCAGTTAACCATAAAAGTAATCCCTGAAGGCTAGTTGCCACCCGTCAGTGGATTTTTCGTAGCATATATAAATGGAACTTGAAGCCCATCGATTGTTCAACAAAAAAAAAAAAAAAAAAAAATAAAAATAGTGAGGTATAATATTAAATTAAAAAGTGTAAAGTTCAATCTATTTTATTACCTTACTTGTGCCCCAATGGGAACTCGAACGTCTAGAGGGCAAGAGGACTCAAGTTTGGAATTTGCTGGTGGGGTTATAGTCCCTGATTTCAGAAACGAAGAAATTCGACTGCAGTTGTGGAAATGTGTAAGTATCTCAGGATTTTTTGATGATGATTCTCCTGCAAGACGCAGATACGGCAGTACAGTTACCCCTAAAGTTTTTCCGGTCGGTGGGTTGTTCGTTTTATTCCTAAAAGAAACAAGAGGTTCATTGATGTGCAACGATGAGAAAAAAAAAAAAGGTCCACTTGTAACATAGCCTACAGGAGGGGGCACTAGTTCTAATGAACTAGAAGGATGTTATAAAATCATTGCTTTTATAAACGAGGAAACACTATGGCGATGTGATTCCATGTATAATCTTGTATCAACACTATAAAAAAAAAAAAGGGGTCCAGTTGTAACATAGCGTGTAGAAAAGGTTTGGTCTTAATATGCTAGCAGGATGCTATAAAATCACTGCTTTTAGAAGTGAGGAGACACGCCGGCAATTTTGATTCCGTCTATAATGATCTCGTATCAATAATCATGCTACCTAATTGGAGTTTTTCAGTGCTTCAAATTTTTTTCACTCAACCTGAAAATGCGGGGAAGTTAATGCATCATCAACCATCAGATTTTTATACAAAATATTTATTTTATTGAAGATTATGCTATTGATAATTAATTACTAATATATTAATGAGATTAAGATTATATGATAGATAAAGATAGGGAAAGTTTTAAATTTCAAACATGAATTTAGTTGATGATTAAGAAAATAGGGTCTTTTCAGGTACAGTGTCAAGCAATGCCTTTCGTAACGTTTATTATTAACATTGCTTCTTGGTGTCATGCGGCTTAATGACCAATGGGCTAGCACTCTGTCATTTGGTACCACAGGCTTCAGGTTCGAATCCTGTTTGTGACATGGATATTTGTTAGTGGTTCGGAATTCACTTTAAACTGTAGATCCTGTCTAAAGTCTAAAGTCTAAAGTCGAACGAACACTAGCAGCATGCAGATAATTCGCACTTGCCATTTTCTTCCGCAATATATGTTGGAGAAACGTTCCAATTTACTGATTTATCATGCTCATCCTTAGCTTAAACTCTGGAACCTTCTGTATTGCTCCATTGTCGGATTTCAAACTGAGCTCCCTAGTTGTAAGTAGCATGTTGGTTTAGTCTCCTAAACTCAAATTCCAAAATTCACTTCGAACTAATTTAAAATTGCAGAATCTAGAATATATCATTTCTTTTATCCGTGTAAAAAATGAAAAGAAAAAATATCATAGAGGGCCAAAGAAAAAAATAATTTTTAGTCTCTTAAAATGACTGAAAAATAACTTTTAACGAAAGTTACTTTTTCTCTTTTTTTACAAACTGTATTCTATGGAGCGGTGCATTTTTATAGATTATTCATTTTTAAATTTTATGACATCAGACTGAACTTTTATTTTCTTTACAGAAATAATATTTGCATCCAAATTATTAAAGTTTTCAATATCCTGTAATATCGAGATATATATGTAAAATACCTTGAAAAATTGTGTATTTTAAAATTGTAACTTAGAGCTAAAAATGAATTCATGTAGGTTTTTCTATTATATACCGAAAGACATCAAATATTTCCTTTTAGTATATAAGACCTTTAAAATTTTGCTGTTTAAGTGCTTTCATTTAATGAAAAAAAAAAGTTATGTGGAGTTATAAAGAGAGTAAAAATACGAATTTTCAATTTTTAAAGCAGTTTGTTTGAATAATGCCTTAACTGTAGGGCATTTTCAAAACTTTTTCTGAGGTATATAAAGAAGAGGAAGTACCCTCCAGAGAAGCAACGAGACATAAAAAAATAAAAAATACAACAGTCTGAAACGAATTTATTTTCCTCAGTAACAACTTGTTATTTCTAAATAGAACTTTTTTTAATGTCTACTATTTTTATCAGTTTGTAATTCTTGGTACTTTCGAAGTAAAGTAAATTAATAGTCAAGTTTTTTAGTTTTTTATAAAAAGCACCAATAGTACATTTATGAAAGAAAAGTTATTTTTCTTATTGCCTTTTTTAAACATAGTGGGCCTCGTGTTACTTTTAGAGATAACTGCCTTGCATTTTCATATCGTATGGGAGAAAACTCAAAAAAAAAAAATCCCACCAGTCAGCCTACTACGGATGTGAGACGTTTTACACAGGCTGTCATAGTCGCCATAAAGTGTTCTCGTTTCTGAAAGCAGAGACTGCAACGAACACCACCAGCACATTCTAACCCTCCAGCACACTAGTTGCGCGCATTACCAATGAACAACAAGTCGAGCTTTATTGATATTAAACGAGAAAAATTATTGCAAGGAATAACTATATCTAACTCGCACTTAAATAGGAATCAAAACCAATCAAAATTATTGCAACTTCAGTTTGTATGAAAATCCAAGATTACAAACGTTTTTAGTTTTCTTCAGGAGGACTAGTGCATGAGGATTTTTACCACTCCATTTCCCACCATAAACTGCACTGTATTTGCATGGTGTATTGAGTAACCCCCAAAACGTTCAACTCTCATTGCAATACACACTGCCTTAATTTTTATTGGGTCGACTCGTTTTTCAAAATAGAGATTGTAACGTACGTTACCAATGAGAATCAGGTTAATGCCTTCTGGTTCACGTTATTTCTTGGCCCTGATTACAGCCAAACTTTTTTTAATTAATTGAAATGATTAAATTTCATTGTACTATATTCCTGTGAATTACATATTGATAATATTTTTAAAAACTGTACCATCTACCATTAGTCTATCTTTAAATTTTTGAAAAGAAACTGTATCTTTTATTCTAAAGCATATTTCACAAACCAGAGATATATAAAGGGTGAACAAAAAGTTTCTGTTCGAAGGCAGTCCAGTTTTGGTATGCCAATCATGCAAAATCGCCTTGAATATTTAGGGCATCACTACTGCTTCACCAGGTTGAATATACTTCTTTAGTTAAAATCCTCTTTTTCTGCTGCTTGAAGTCTGAAATTGCCTGCTGCATTTCTACGTCCGACAGGATCCCTTGAAATCAGTAAGAAATGGGGGCCTGGTAATTCAAAGAACAGGGTAAGCATCACTTTTCCAGCTCTCAACTGTTACTATGGTGTTTGATCGACATGCTTTTCCATACACATTCTTCCTTCTCCGATGAATGTCAACCGGTTTTTTGTCATATGGCAGCTAAAAAAAAAAAAGAATAACAGAAGCAGCATTTTCCACAAACTTTGGAAATAAACGAATGCCACAATAATCTATTGCCTTGATGTCGGTGCTTATATACCCCCATAGGCGATGCGCTAATTTACATATACGCTGAGCCACGCCCTCAAACGGAAACTTTTTGATCGTGCCTTATATATACATGCGTAATTTTTTTTTTAAAAACTAGGCCTGGTTAAAATCTTCGCCCAATTCGTGGCTCAGTAGCAAGGTGTACGCAGTTGGACTGAAGTGCTGAGATTCGTTGCAATCGATGCTTTCGAAACAAGGACATTCGATGGCGATTGGGACAACGAATGTAAATGTCTCTCTCATACCTAGTCAGGTTACCTATTGGGATTTTTTTCCTGTTTTCTTCCATGTTACGTAAATGGGGACAGATACCGCTAAAAATCCTTCCCTGTGGTAATATCGTCCGCTCATTTCCCATCGATGGGTTATTCGTAGCATACATGAATGGAACACAAGGCCCACCGATTCAACTATGCCAAACAATAATCTAGCATGTAAATATAATAAATAATTAATATAATATAATAAAAAGAAAATAAAGAATTTGATGCTAGATGAACTTTCCATCGTCAACAACAATAAAAAAATCCAATCCTCATATTAAGCTGATCCAGTAAAAATTTAGATTTCTAATATGTCTAATTGAATAATGCAATAAAATATATTGAAACGTACTCTTTACAGGCATTAGTATTTCATCAAAAACATAAATCTCAGTATTATAAATATTTCTTTTATTTCCATACACGTTTGAATGAACGTGCTTCCGCCTAAAAAACATTTGACGTTTCTACGAGTGAAAAATATTAATGCTTCTTCCAATTGGGTTTTCCTTAAAAAATCTAATTTATATGAGTAACAGACTTCTACTACTTCGTGAAAATATTTAAAGGAATCGTGTTTCTTTTTTTAAAGTAAGGCCTGGAATTGGATGGTATAAGTAATCTTATTAATATCTCTCCAAAATTAAAATTTTAGAAAACCGAGTATTTCCCATTTCACAAAAAAATTTGATAAATCAGCATATTTACACGCAGTGTTGGGAGAAGAGGAGATAAATTAATTACCAAATTTATTCAAAGTTAACTGATAAACATGCGTTTTCTTTTTGTGATGTTAACAAAATAAATTTTAATATCAATGTCACCATCTCTCTCCCGTGTTTTTATCGAGTCGTGTGAATTAACTTTATATTTAATTAAAATTCTAACAAAAAAAATCAATTCTATGCTTTGTGTAAAATAATAAAAGATCTGAGGAAGTTTAGACTAGAGTTTTGTTGCATACTAAAATTGTTTGTCCGTTTTTTTTTTTTTTTACCTTGGACCTTGTCTTCTACTTATGTAATCCACAAACATCCCACCGATGGATGGAAAAGGGTGGCCATTGCCTTCCGGGTGAAATTTTAGGGATAATTGTCCAATGAAAGATGAGGGTGCCTATTACTGATTGTGAGTGAGTGATTGTTGCTAGAGTCTGCGAGTTCAATTCCTGTAATATCAACATACTCTAGAATCCAGATGAATTTAGTAGTAAAATGCTGTTTGAAATGTTTTCTAGTTGACTTCCGAGTAGTTTGATAACGCGATTGTATGGAAAATTGCAATTTTTTTAAGCTTGAAGAACAGAGAGAATGTTTTCTGTCAGGATATTGTTGGTGTGACCTGAGAGGATATATGGAGTAATGGCTTTCATTAGTGCAAAGGCCTCACTTGTGAAAATGCTATTGACGCTAGAAATTTGTCCCGAAGAAGACTATTGAGAAATACTATTGATGACAGATATTGAATGTTTTAAATATGTCTTAGATACATTTGAGGTCAAAATAAACTTGTATTTCCCATGTTTATCTTTATATTTTCAAAAAAGAGTTATTTGGTGACATGACGGAGAAACTGTTTGCTTTAAAAAAAGTTAACAATCTAGGTGAAAAGTGTTTTTAGAGGTCTGACTAATTGGTGATAAATTATGAACCCAATTGGAAGGTTGGATGTTTAAGTTGTCTAGGAAGTTTACAAAAAAAGTCTGAAGTGAAATGGGGCGTTTCAATCGTGGGTGGATGTTTCTCTATCTAAAATAAACAGAGAGAGAGGAGAAGATGGCTCAAACGAAATTTGTTCCGTAAAAAAGCACTCTGCTAGCACAAGCTGTCTCTAAAATAGTGAAAGTTGACCAGCTGCATTATGCAGAATAGGGAACGGATTCCATTCTGGAAAAAAAAAAAAAAAAAAAAAAAAAAAAGCTAAGCTGAATGGTACACAGTGTTTAGAATTTAATGGTCACTATGGCAAGAGGAGATAAAAATAGAAGACCCATATTCACAGATTTCTCTGATTTCATTTAACTTTTTAATAGTTTTCTTTTTTTAGATATAGGAAGTGTTGTTTGATAATGAGGTTATAAGAGAAAAGGATACCGAGAAGATTGGTGTGTTGTTTACATGGAATTTTGATGCTTTGAATCTGCAAAGGTTGAGTTGGCAGTGCTTTTTTACGAAGAAAATTTACTGTTTTGTATTTCTCAGGTTGAATGGTAAATTTCCATGTTTCACACCATTGTATGATTTTATAAAGAGTAATTTAAAAGTTAAAGAGAACCTTTTCTAGATTTTTGTCACTGCTAAATAAAAAACCCGTCTGCATAAATTAGGCATTCTGTAGGAGCGGGTATGATACCAAAAAATATCGCTGATGTACACTCATGTCCAGAAATTAAGGATAATGAAGTTCAGACAAAGAAAGAGACAGAAGCAAAACAAATTTGACTTATTTGTAAAAGTCTATTTATTAAACAAAAGGTAAAGAGCAAAAAAGATGCTATATGTTTGACATAATTAATAAAAATTGCGAGTTTTACTCCCTGGATCAAGTTTCAAAAAAGAACCTATTTACAAAAAACAGTATAACATGGTTAGTATGATGGTTAATATGGAGTATGTCTCCCGGACGATGCAATACAGGCCTTACAACGCCTAGGCATGCTGAGTATCAAATTATCAATCTGATCTTGGGGAATATTACACCACTCATCAAGCAATGCCCTCCGAAGTTTCGGTTGACAGGTGGGAAGGGGTTGACGGGCTGCAATTCGTCGACCAAGCATATCCCACACATGCTGTATTGGATTCAAGTCCGGTGAGTATGCTGGCCAATCCATACGGGTGATATCCTCCAATTGAAGGCATTCGTCTACAATGTTTGCACGGTGAGGACGGGCGTTGTCATCCATAAACAGAAATTCAGCACCCATGGCGCCCCGAAACAAACGTAACAAAGGTAACAATATTTTTAGAATTCGGGATTCTTACTAAATTAAGCATTTGTGATATTATTAATATTGAAATATTGAAATGCTAGTTCAGTGATAAACAAATACCTTTTCCTCATTAAAAAATAAGTTTTGCGATACTTAAAGATTTCTTCAAACAAATAATTATTTTTGATCATTCATTAAAATATAAAATCTAGTTACATCAATAACTGTCAAAAAACGTCGATGCACAAACATTTTACACACTTCGTGTACTGAGGAACGTAGAGCAGAATAGAAAAATATGTGTCCAGATTCAAAAATTAATGTAATTACTTGTTTTCTTGTCAGTTTTCCGGTTCAAAGACAGCTTTTGTTGCAAACAACTAACTTTTCTGATTATAAAATGAGCAATAATAAGCAAACAGTCTCCTAGAAACTAGGAGCGCTAGCGTCTATGTTATTGAAAATAACATAGACGTTTGTTTCGTGGCGCCGATAGATATGACATCCGATAGATATGGCTGTCATCGTTACACTCTGAACATGCAGATCAGTTCTGGAACCAAGAATAATTCCTCCCCAAACGAGCCATCCTGCACCACCGTAACGGTGTCGTTCAATGGTGTTCTCTTGGTGGTAACGGGTACCTGGCGAGAATCAGACTGCAAACTAAACCTGGACTCGTCGGAAAACATCACACAA
This sequence comes from Caerostris extrusa, assembly GCA_021605095.1. Taxonomy (NCBI): domain Eukaryota; kingdom Metazoa; phylum Arthropoda; class Arachnida; order Araneae; family Araneidae; genus Caerostris; species Caerostris extrusa. Next base: position 77,802 of record BPLR01002097.1, read on the forward strand.
GACCACTGTTGCGGTGTCCACAATGCATGCTCTCTACTCCAGGTTAATCGCAGGCGACAGTGAGTTGCAATAAGTGGAACACATCTGCCAGGCCTAAGAGCATATAGACCAATGTGCCCTAAGCGACTGTACACGGTTTGCCTTGAAATTGTAGTACCGGTAGCTGAAGAGAGCTGACGAGACCGGTCTGATGCTGTGCTCCGTCTGTTTCTTTTGGCAGTAACTGCTAAATACCGGTCCTCATTCGGCGTTGTAACTCGGGGGCGGCCTGTGCTGTTCTAGTTCACATAAATATGATGTTGAAAATTGTATTAAAATGTTCAAAGCTTTTTAAGCATATTCTTTTATAAAAGAACCAAAAAGGTTTCAAGGAACAATTCCTTATGTTTAATCATCAATCCACGATCAATGGACATAGTGCCAGTTCTGTTAATGCAACACCAAAATCACTTGACGTTTTCATGAATGCGTTTATAATCCAAATAAAGTTCAGTGTTAAGCGATGAAAAATAAGAACTCAATTTTTTTCTTTTAAATTTGCTAAATTTTCGACTATCATTGGGTATCATATTGATAGCATTTATGTAAGTGTAATTTACCAATGTAAACATATCCAAATTACCTACAACAGCTTTTCTTTTCCAAATCTGTAGCTTCTCTAAAACTCTTTCATTTTGTCAGTGGCTGTGAGAATATTTTCTTCTTTTCCTTGCATGCTAGTTTTCATAATACTGAGTTGCTGAAATATAAAGGCCAACTACCATAACCTGGCAATCCAAAATTCGCACCTCAGGAGATTACAAAAAGGTAATTGTTTCATCTCCTCAAAAAACTCAAGAAGTTCTTGTCTCAGCTCGTAAGTGCTTTTTCTTTTGACAACTACCTCACCTCAGCGTGTAAAAGCAACCGTCTGCGTTATTTTATTATTAAAGCGTTATTTTGATACCGTCTGCGTTATGCGTTATATTGTTACAAAGCTTTTGAATAAACGCGATTTGACACTTGTTGTTTTATCAGAATACATTTCTATAATAAACCTGTCAAATATTTGTTGGGCAGAGGAATCTTGCTTATTTTCATTGCAGCTTCATTTTCCAGCATGGTCATGGCCATTTTCTACATGAAGGCAAAATAAGGGACTCACCTAAAGTATGAGCTTCTATATTTATTGCTAACAGTTCTGAGACTTGATAAGAAACTATTTGAAGTTTATCAGAAACAGTAATTATACATTTAAAAAGAATTTGCCCTTTTTGTTTGCTGTTCAGACAATCTCTTTAAAAACCTACGGGTTTATCTTGTAAATTAGAGTGTATAGTTTTAAAATGTTTACTAGGAAGTAATGATTCATTCAAAATTTAACATGGCGGTAAAGAGTGATCGTCACTTCCGGTTTGAGTGAAATCAATCTTAAATAACTTTCATTATATTTAAATAGGTTGACATTTTGCTTTCTTACTTGTACCTAACTTCTGCTCATTTCCAGAATCCGATGCTTCAATATAACGCTACTTTTTGAGAAATCCATCCATTTTATTTGGGTGCATTTATCTGAAAATAAATAATATGCACATAACATTCATTTTCAAAATAAATAATATACACAAGAATATCACATCCACTACCAACGTCTCACACCTATATATTCGGATAGTCAACTCCAGAGACTATTACTTACAAACTGTGTAGTCTCATAGACTGAAATGGAAATTTCTTAACATTGAAAATAACATAGACGCTAGCGCTCCTAGTTTCTAGGAGACTGTTTGCTTATTATTGCTCATTTTATAATCAGAAAAGTTAGTTGTTTGCAACAAAAGCTGTCTTTGAACCGGAAAACTGACAAGAAAACAAGTAATTACATTAATTTTTGAATCTGGACACATATTTTTTCTATTCTGCTCTACGTTCCTCAGTACACGAAGTGTGTAAAATGTTTGTGCATCGACGTTTTTTGACAGTTATTGATGTAACTAGATTTTTATATTTTAATGAATGATCAAAAATAATTATTTGTTTGAAGAAATCTTTAAGTATCGCAAAACTTATTTTTTAATGAGGAAAAGGTATTTGTTTATCACTGAACTAGCATTTCAATATTTCAATATTAATAATATCACAAATGCTTAATTTAGTAAGAATCCCGAATTCTAAAAATATTGTTACCTTTGATTTTAGCTTCAAACATAAATTTACCAATCAAGTTTTATCTACCGAAAATTGAGCCGAATTATAATTTTCATTCTAAAATTCTTATTTTAACCAGAAAACTTGAATCGTAGGGCTTTTTTTTTTTTTTTTTTTTTTTTTTCCTTCCCCATCACAAAGTACTTATAATGCACAAGAGTATATTCTACCCTTTATAAGTTAAAAGAATTATTGCTGCTATTTTTCTTCAAATATTTCTAATACTTTCTTGAAATTGAAGTTTATTTTCACGATTTATTGCATTTATATTGCAAATTTATTATATGCTGCGTAAATTAAGCAATTCTTAAGTCATTCTAGAGCTTTTGAAATCAAGTTTAAAAAAACCTAACAAATAAATCTTAATGCAGTAATACATTTCACTAATGCAGCCTCATTTGAGAGAAAAATGAAAAGCATAATTCAAAACTTTTAACACTACGAAGAATTTTCTAATGAAAATGAATATCCTTTTTCTCGAAAGATAAAGCAAAAAAAGAAAAAAGGATTACAACATTAATCTAAAATATTCATATAAAGAGTAAAAAAAGTTAACAACGCATAATAATATCATCAAAAAAAACTTTTTTTTCAAGCAAAAAAAACTTTTTTTTTTTCAAGCAAAAAACTCCAGGGTGTTTAATGACGAAGGGGAGAGAATTACCTAGAATTTTTTTAATGCATATTTATTTGGTTTTTATTTTTTTCCCTTACTAACGTTAAGGAGATTTAGTTCTTATTTTTATAAATATTTATAACATGAAATAAAACCATCTATTGTTAAAAATGTCGATATAGAATCACTTCATTTATTATGTTTTCTTGAAGGTTGCATTAAACAGTAAAGTTAATCTCTAGAATCTTTTTTTTTTAGTTTGTAAAATCCTATAGCGCAGTGAACAATTACAAAGTGAAACTGGACTCCATGGGGATGAGCTTCATGGGTGAGCTTCGTGGGATGGATGAGCACATGGATGAGCTTCGTGGGCCACTTATGTATACCATGAACAGTCCATTGGGCGTTTAGTGGTAACTTCACCCACATTTGCATGTCGTATGGTAGAAAACATGAATAAGTTCTACCAGGCGACTTATCTATCGGTGAGAGACACATTATCACAATCGCCATCTACTCTACTCGCTTTTAAAAGCAATGAGTACAATAATGCCGCCATCGGATTCGAACATCGGCCCTACTATAACGTTGTCACTTGGCCACGTGTATGTTTCTTATATTACATGTTACGTATATGTTACCAAATGCATCCTTATAATGACTAACATAGAGGTCCAAGCTTTCATCGCTATACTTCACATCAATCACAGACTCTCTGACAAATAAATGTATGTGCTCCCATACAACTAATGTCTGCCCAGGTTATCAAAAATGTATTGCCAAAGTGTCCTCTTTCTTGAATGTTGGAGGACAGGCAACAGATCTCTTGTTTTCTTCTGATAAGCTTGTGTTAAAGTTGAACTGAACTAAGGCTCATCAGTGAGTAGAATGGTTTCCATTGATTTCTGGTCCAAAATTGTTGTTCTCAGCAACGTGCTAAACGTTTTTTTCCTATGCGCAGGAGTGAGCGAAATAACAAACAGCAGATCATTTGCAAGTAGACTGCTGGAAACTATAACACTTGAAATTCGAGGTCCCTCTTGCTGCACGCGAAAGCTAAAAAAAGCTTCTGAATTCCTGCTACGCTTCGCTATAATGGAACAAATATCGATCTTTATTGGTCGTTGTGGCTCTTGGGTGACCTTGACAAGGTTTTCTCTCAACGGGTCCAACATACTTAAACTGTTTTTATAAGCTGGGCGGACATTGGAAGTTATATTTAACTTTCTAGCAATCAGGAGTTCAGACTGCTGTTCTTCCAGTTTTCTCACGATGTGCTATGTCATTCTATCATTTAAACGTTGGTGGTAACTCCTTTTTAATGTTTGTTTTTGAACCCCTTTCTCTATATAATGATGTCCACATGCCCGCAAAGCTAGCGTATTCGACACTAGAGATTTCCATCTTTGTTTGAAAGAACTAATCGAAGCAATCGTTCAATACTGTTCTGAGAAAATCGGCAAAATATGCAAATTCTTTTAATTTTGAGCATCATTAGAGGATATAATATCGTAATCAATTTTTCAAAATACATCAAAATACATTGCTTTGTTTTTAATTTCAATAAATCCTTTTATTTCACATTCAACTTATCAACATAGTTAAAATATTGTCATACCATTTTACTTTATATAAATGGAAAACTATTAAACATTTGAAAAATAAATGAAATGAGTTGTAAAAGTTAGTTTAATTGAAAAGATTAATTTTCAAACAAAACTGCTTTTCTTAAGTCGGAATATATATAATAAAATAAAAATGTTCTGGCTAATACTGATAAGAAACCACTCGAACAATCGGATTCAGCGTAGAACTAGCCTTGAATTTCCTTTAATATATTTATTTTACGAAAATACCTTAATAAAATATTTATGGAATGATAAGAATCAATACATTGAAAGTAACAATTGAAAAAAAAATGTATTAAAATTCTGAATGGCAATGCCGTTAGTCCACTATGTTTACAGAATGTAAAACCAGAATAATTCCTAGTTTAGAACTCATGCGGAAATTTTAAGAATGCTAAATTTACATTACTTTATTCTGAATCATTAAACATTATCACTTTTTATTAAACAATAAATTTTCTATTAAAATTATACATATACATGCATTTGAAGATATCCTGTTTTGAGCTTCTCGTAACAAAGGTACGTAATAAATATAAATTATATATTAATTGTATAGGTGCTACTTGTGGCTTACTGATAGTAGACACTGGTTCGTGTGGAGTAAAGGTGAAGCGTTATAGTCGCTGTTATGAAAAATGAATAGAATTGATGGAAGTTGTGACAGTGTTTCGTATCGATCGTTGAACTTAGTGAAACTTTTCTAGGAGTTTTGTCATAAGACATGCAAATTTATGGTTGTTATCCCTGAATCCTACACGGTTTCTTCACTCTCCACCATTCCTAGGAAACAACATTGACTATTTGAAGTGGTTGATGAAGATGTTGTGTCCACTTGAGATAGAGTCAGGCCCATCATGGAATAATTGTTAACAAACCCTTGAGGAGCTTGAACTTGTTGTTCGTACTGCAATTTTAATTGGTCAAAAGTTGCATGTAGTAAAATATAATTCAGCAGCAGAGAGCTTGCACATTTCTTTATACTAGATTTGTTTTCTGAAATTTCACTTGTGTCATTAAAATTCTTTATGTAATTTTGTTCTATTATTATTATAAAAATTTTATGAATTCCCAATGTTTTCTCTCTCCAGGATATTTCCTATTTTCTCTTATTTTGCTTGATCCTAGAGGAACAAACACCTGTAGGAACCCTTATTCTCAACCCTATGAAGGCACTTTTCAGCTTATGTATTTAGTATGCCCACACCAAGCGTAAGCACGAGAGCATTCAATTTGACTGTGGGGTTTTAAATTAAATTATTCTAATTCGAAAGTTCTGTGAGGCAACCACCAAGTCTCTCTTGGCTCCTGCTGAAGTAATGTCTCATGTTATGAAGTGTTTAAGGAAGTCTTCTTAATTTATTAAATACTTTACTATTTTTATTTTCTGAGATATCTATTATTTCAGTGATTAAACTTAGTTTTTTGTTGATTTTAGAAAACACTCTACATGAGAATAAGTCAAATAAAAAATTATGCTGCAACATGATGGCTTATTTTTTTTCATACTGCTCATTTTTAATATTGTTCATTTAAGCAGCAACAAAAAAATGTCTTTAGAATGTTATGGATGAAATGTGGGCAAACAAAGCTAAAATGGTTATCTGATCTAAAAAGGCTACCTCGACATTCTTTAGATTTAATTTTACAGATAAAAAAATAAGTCGACTTTTTATGCCCTTTGTAAACAACTTGCATTGTAATAAATATAAACAATTTTCTGATACAACTTATAATCCCATTTTCTGAATTCTGATAAAAAAAAAAAGTTCTCATTTCTGAGCACCAATTCATTTAGTATGTTGCTGCCATACTTACTGAAATGTAAGCGATCTTCGTACTGCAATATGTAATGATTTAGAATTACGAAGTTGCGCGATAAACTGAAATAAAAAATAAAATAATTCAAATTCATATCGAATATTCTCCTAAATTTCTGCTGATAACATATTTGTTCTAATTGGCACAAAAGGATTGAACAAATATTTTATCGTAAATGTGAGTTAACAAAATATATGAAATGCATATTAAGTTCGTAAATAAGGCAAATATTTATAACATATTTTCTTCATTAATGAAAGATAGTACTTCACTTGTAAAACAGCTATTTAAAGATATTCAAAAACATCTATCTGACCTTTGTTATAGATATCTCCGGAAATTCCAAAAACAAAAATAACTTAGGACACTGATATCGCCTACATAGTTACTTCATGACAGATCATCAGATATTTGTTTTCTATTTTTGACCTATTTGTATTCTAGTTTTTCAAAACCTATCTCGATTTCTGATGTAACAATTTTTGGAACGCTTATGAGCCCTGCTTGAGTTTAATTGTATGCCAAAACAGAATACATTCGAAAAAAAACAACATCGGCATTAAATTCTTAAATATCTAAATAAATCTTCCGAAAAGAAATTTATTTTGGTATTAAAAACAGTCGTTATTTTAAGACTCCATTTGAATTTTTATGCGTTTATTGACGGTAAAATGGGTTTGCTCGTAAAATAAAACGAGAGATTTTGTTTTCTGTTTTAATGATTGTTTTTGGTTTTGTTTTGGTTTGGTTTTAAATTGCAATCCAAAGTAGTTTGAGAAATTGACCTAAAGAATATTAGAAATATTGCTTAAAATCGCTCAAATATTGCTGAATCAAATATTTTCGAATATTTTTTGAGTTTTTTTTTTTTTTTTAGAATTAACAAAAATTTAATTTGTTTCGAATTGGTGAAGTTTGAAAAATATTTTATATTTTGATTTGTTCATCATTCAAAATTTTTATAAAAATTAATCTTAAAAATTTATTTATCTAACAAATATAAATGCATAATATTCTATTCAGTGTTTATGAATTTCTTCGATTAAATACAATTACGTATATACAGCATGAAAGCAAATAATGTAGAACTGGGCTGTCCATTCCACTGGCTACATAAGAGTTTAAAAAGTTCCCAGTAAGAAATTATAAATTTCCTTCAAACATCCAGATTTTTATGCACTAATTTAATATATTTGTAAAATTTTAATTATATAAAAATAATGGATTTCATTCAATTACTAAGATATTTATTATTTCGATTAAAATCTTTCGCTCGGTGATTTAAAAAAAATCTGCATGCGAATAAATCGATTACTATGCTCCGACATTTTTGCTTGTTTTTAAAAGAAATATGCTGTTCATTTTTTACTTTTTTTTAAGTTATAAACTACATTTAAAATTTTATGTGAGGCCCTCGATAGGCTTATTTTCTTCAAATACGGGGCAAGGAAATTAAAGGATTGTATAATCTGGGATATCCTATAAATTTAATATTATTGATAATTTTAAACTCATGTAAGGTTTGTGCACATAAAAAATAAATCGGAATTTGTTTAGGAAAAGGTTTTGTTTTCTATAGTTAATTGTTATATCTATAACAAACAATTTATAATATACAAAAGACTTGAAATTGGCATATAAATTAAAAGATAAAAATAAAATAATGTTGTACGAATGAATACGAATCCTTCTAAATCCTTTTACTTTACTAAATCACTTTCCAAGCCTTCTTTTTCAGCATTAAACCCTTTGTCAATACTCCTTTATTATCATTCGTTATTTTTTGGAAACAAGATGACCGTAGAGCGACAAATCAAACCAAGTCTGATACAGAAAAACTTATGTCAGTATCCATACTTGTTCCATAAACCTGTGTTAACTAAAGTTAACTTTTAACTTGTTTCGTTTGTTAACTTTTACACCAAAGTTATTCCGTAGTTTAAGAGTTACATTCTAAAGATGAGAAATCATGTGATTTTGATGTCAGCTACAACTGTTTCAGAAAACTTTGTGACAAATCATAAATACAATAATGATTCCTAGAAGACGTTCAAAGGAATTCGTGTTTTTCAATAAGAACTTCTGTTCTGAAAAATGATACAATTGAAACTAAAATATTATTCTGGACGATATGAATTTTTTTTTTTTTTTTTTTTGTAATGGTGCTAATTTCGTTTTATTTTTTCCAATTTAACTTATTTATTTTACTGAAAACTAGTTTCTGATTGCTAGTTATTGCTTCAAGAATAACAGTGGCATGTTATCAAAATTGCGTCCTACTTAGCAATAAAATTATCTGCAATTTTTTAATGAATTTTTTAGACTAAATGATTAAAAAGATGAGAAAACATTTTTTGGGCTTGATTATCAGATAATACTTGCGGACAAATATCTCAATTTCGAGAAGCGATAAGCTTTTTGGTCAGCGATCTTGACACACATTTCAATCTGACCAAGATCTTAAAAGAAAGACTCTAAACACTTGATAACGATTGATGAACTTATACCGGGTAATTTATCAAAAGGTTATTGTAACCTTCATTGGAAATGCGTTTTTATTATGGCTTTTCCACTTCTAAAATTTCTTTGTAATGTTTATTCATAATTTAAAAATTAGGCTGCTTTTGCGAGATATATTTTCTTCTGAAATTTATTTTTTTTTTCAATGATATATGGGAAATTTGTAAGCAAAATGAATTAAATTTATAGCATAAATAAATAAACTATTCATAAACAATTTAGTTTATGAGGAAGAAAATGAAAACTATTTTGGAAATTCACCAAAATCTAAATTCCAGCTTACTTTATTGAGTTTGAAAAGGAATTATGAATAATATTTTTAATCGGATATACATGGCTAAAAATATCTTTCCGAGAAAAATGGATTATATCAAAACTGATTAAGCTGAAACTCCAAGGTTTTTTGTATAGAGGGCAAAAAAGTAATGAATGTCCAATGTTCACAGCAATAAAATCAATGAAATCATCCCAGAAATGAATAATGTCAGGTAAGAAGTACTTTAAAAAATTGCACGAAACATCATGGGAAATTAGAACAAAAGGTTCTCCCGTTTACGATATAGCAGTAAATTCATCAAGACAAATATAACTGCTTCAGTAAAATGAATTATGAATGTTTAATGTGTAGGCGTCATCCAATAATTAAATAAAATTAAATAATTCCATAATAAACTTGATGCTGCTCTCCTAAAAGGGCAAGGTTGTGGAGATGGGGCATTTGTTTATTTATAAATCAAATTTGCGCATTTAATTGCATTTCAATGTGGAGGCACAAGTTTCCCATTAAAAAAAAAAGGAAACATATTTCAATACAACAAAAAGAGAAACTTTTTATAAACAAATAATCTCGTCGAATTTTGAACTCTAACCTTCAAATAGGTATTGTGTTCATATATATTAGGCAAATGTATTCAAAACTTAAGTTTTTATATTAAATTTTAATGGTTTTAAATTAATGGTTATTATTTTAATGGTTAAATTAAATTAGATTTAATTGACTAAATTATTTGACTTACTTTATTCCTCGCTAAAAAAATCATTGTTCCTTTCCAATATAATCTAAATTTTAAATGAATTTATGATATGAAGTAAATTAAATATTTAATTTGGGAAACCATTCAGTTTAATATACTTAATAATTCAATTTAAATAATAAATATTTTAATATACGTATTAATTTAGTTTAATTATGTAATTTAAACTTAATTTACATATTAAGCATAAAAATTGATTAATAAGAAAATTATGGCATTCAGTATAAAATTGGTTTTTAAAAGATGGAAAAGAACTGAAATAACTGATAATTCATTTTTAATTAAAATTTATAATGAGTCAGTCTTTAAATTATTTTTTTCCGAAGTGGATAAAGGTTTCAAATTTAAAAACAGTGTAACATATGTTGGTTCAATATATGTCTTATTATTGTTACAAATTTAAATGTTGATTATTATCTTACAATATATATACGACGAAACAGAATAATCACTGAATTGGCATATCAGATATGCTTATGTACAAAGGCAAGATTGTAAAAGAATCTTGTTCATCTGAGAAACCAGAAAAGGAAAACAATTTTAATACAATGTGTTTTAACAGAAATTTGAATTAGCACGGAAAAAAAAAAAATTTTAATTTATTAAACTCAGAGTTAATTAATTTATTGCAATTTAGGAAAATAACTCCCATTATAATTTAATTCAAAGGACTTTTATGACATTTGAATTGTAATTATTTTATGACTGCAGCAAATTCTCATTCTTAAAAAGTCTTTCTCAAATATTTAGTTAACATATATATTTCTGTTATTTTATTGCATTTCTCTATGTTCACGATTCTAAAGGTAAACAAAAATGCTACTATCTTTGCAATTAAACAATTTTTAACGGCAGTGATATTATGAATAAAATTTTAATGTGGAATATTTAATGTAAAGACGAATTCATTAGTGATTAAAAAGATTAATGCAACAAAAGGTTCCTTTTAAAGAAAAATATAAGTTGTTAAATTAACATTTTTTAATACTCAATGCTTAATATATTACTGTCATTGTTTGAATACTTTCATGATTACTCTGCACAATGAATCATTTTAATTTGCACAAAACACATTAAAAGATTAGTTGAAAATGGGAATTAATCTCTCAACTTTTCTCTTAATTATATTTAAATTCAAAATATATTATTTAGGGCGTATAGCCAGTGCGTTTATCAATTGAAAATAGCTGAAGTGTTCATTGCAGAAGACTCATCCCTTTTTTTTTTTATCGTTTTCGGAATACCCAGTTCTTGGAAAACAGTACCCTTTTCCAAATATCCACCTCTTTTGTTATTTGCTGTGTCGCCGCATGGCATTAAGACCGTTTCGCGTTTTGAGCGAGGCTATTTGAGTGTGTCTCAAGGTCTTACACGCACAAAACAAAGCTTTTATTAGAAGACTAATTACAATATTTTATCTCAAAACATGGTCACATTCAGAAAAGGAATTGTGGAATTCAGTTATATTTTAAACTCTCAATTGTGAGATTTTTAAGAAAAATGCATTATGTTTAAATGTTTTAATAATATGATTTTTATCAACCTGTTTACCTCATTAAATTGTTGAAACTCAACAAACGTACTTTTAATTATTTTTGACTTCAAAATTAAGCTAATAATTGTCTAAAAATAACCCTAACTATAAAATTTTTTTAAGCTTTATTAGATTTTGAAAATCATTAAAACATAACTTATTCTTAGTAATCTGAGTATATATGGTTGAAATATAAATTTAATAAGTAACTTAATGTATAGTGAATTAATTCAATATTATTCGCTAGCAGTACGACTTGAAAATTATGCTAATAATTGTCTAAGCAAACCTAATTATGAAAATTTTTTTATAAGCTTTATTAAATTAGCTTTATTAATTATTATTTAAACATAACTTACTGTTAGTATCTATGAATATATATGGTTAAAATATAAATTGAATAAGTAACTTAATGCATAGTGAATTAATTTAATATTATTTGCTAGCAGTACTGCAATCACAAGAAAAGAAAAAGATGAAAATTGTCTTTGTTAAAGTCCTTTTTAAAAGAACTGCCTCACATTTCCATTTCATTGAGAGAAACTCAAGAAAATGTTAATTTAATTAATCGATTGATTCATAATTAACTGCGACGAAATAAAGTAAAGTTTACTTTAAAAAAAAAGCATATGAATGTTCTACTTTGAATCTTTTACAAAAGAGAAAAGCATATTCTAGAAAAATTGTAATTTTCCTGGACAAAATTCATAACCAATTTAGCTGATTTTGACAACTTAATTAAGAGTTTTAGTTTAATCATAAATTAGATAACTAGTATAAAGTCTTTTGAAAATTTTCTATTCTTCTTCCTTTCGTGATGAAGCAAAATAAAAGGTGAAGATAATTTTCAGAAAGTAAAACTAGCAAAAATAGGAAATGGAAAGCTATGTTACATCAATGTAAAAAGATATTTAAAAAGTATCTTTAAATTGTTATTGGCAAATTGTTTCAAAGCATTATTATATTTTAATTCATCAAATCAGTTCTTTGTATATTTGCTACAGAATTTATAGCCCGAAAGTGTATTTGATTTATACCTTTAAATGAAAGCACTCTAATTGTAGGTTATCCATAGTTCACAGATGCATTTAGTTTTATACAAAGACGTATTTTTCCTTCAGAAATCGCTCACATAAGGAATTTAAAGAGCCAATAAGGAAAATATGTAATTAACTTTATCATTCGGAGAGATTCTGTTACAATCTTATTTAAATATGTGCTTTCAAAAGAGTGATTGACACATAACTCGAAAGGGTAAATTCATTTACTACTCACTTCCCTAATGATAGTCATAAGAGTAATATATTCCATCTCATTCCAGCAAATCTATCATTTAGTTTTCGAAAGTTGTATTTATCGGTATCAAAAATGAAACGAAAAGAATTCCTTATACAAATATTATTTTATTTCTTGAGCAATATTATGATTTGGTACTTATAATTGCTTCGGCGTAGATTTTATTTGCATTCTTTATTATATATAATTATATACTGGGAAATAGTTTATTACTCACTTATTATTTAAGGAGATTCAGTATTTGCTGTACTGATAGAATTAAAATGTTTAATACTTTTCGAAGTACAGTACTGTAGATAACTTGTATTTAATCACAGTATTGTAATTTACAGTAACAACTTTTTGCAATATACATAAAAATATATATTACATCATCAATAGCATGACAGCCCATAGTGGGCCAAGGCTTTCCTTTGAAGAAATTTCCATGCATTCCTCTGGGTGACAATGGTGCTCCAATTCTTAACCTAGTAGAGCAAAATCTTTTTCAACTGTGTCTATCCATCACAACTTGGGTCATCCTCTTCCTTTCTGTTCCTGTGGCTTTGCCAAAAACAAGCCTTTTACAGGGTTTAAATCATTAATTCTAAATATATCAGCTGCCCAGTTTAATCTATTGATCTTAATAAATTTTATGATAACTGGAACTTTATACCTTTTTAAATTTCTGCATTGTACCATCTTCTCCAATAATCACTTTCTCTAACACCTCCAAAAATAGTCCTTAAAATTTTCCGCACAAATATACCCAAATGGGCCTCATCAGATCTTGCCAAAGTCCAAGTTTCAGAACCATAGACCAAAATAGGTATAATATATATATATATATATATATATATATATACACAAAACAACAACATATAAAAACTAAATGAGGTATGAATTAGAAACACGACCATTTTGCACAACAAAAGCTGCAACAGTATTTGCTATACAAAAATTGTATACAAAATCATCATATGAAGTGCCTCTGATTCAAAACCAGCAAAAAAATCAATATCCAAAGTGCGCATAATCTACAGCAACGAAACTAAAAACCAATAAAAAAAATACAAAACATCAAAAGGTTGAATGGCTAGAACTGCATTGGCAGATCAAGGGAAGAATAAAATATTTATAAAAATATACAATAACAGAGTGCAGAAGCATGTTGCCCAGGAAATCAATAAAACCCAATATATATAAAATATTTAAACAAGTTCGTAAACATATTGATACAAATGTTTTTGTTAATTTTGAAACCGATGGTGAAAACCATTTTTTTTTTTATTAAAATTGCCATCGATAAATAGTTGCACTGCTACTGCAATAAGTCATTTAAATATAATATAATTTAATGCGAAGGCAAAGAACTGTACATACATTTACTGTTTTTGTGGAAGAGCAAAAAAAGACGGCCTTAAATCTCTATGAAATTGATCCTTCGCAGTGCAATTTTAGAAAAGCCACTGGCACTTTAGGTAACCACAAATGAAAATACAAATATCTTAAAATTTTCCAAGAAAAAAATATAAATATACAATTCGAACTTCTCAACAGCTTCATTATACATTCTCCACTTCATAAGCATATTTTCACTTACTTAATTTGGGTTATTCAATTCCTAAGATTCGATATGCAAGAACACTTTATCGGAAGATGCAAACATCGGGCAAGCAACTCCGGGTGTCATTGACAGGGAAAGTAAAGATGGTAAGAACTTGGCAGTTGCGGTTTACCATGCCTGTTAACAGGCACAAGTATTGACATGGGGAAATGGAATGTCAACAAAACCTGAAGGCATTATCCCATCACTTTCCTTTGGGAGTGAGAGAACCATTAGATAAAGTGTTTCTCTATTACTCTTTCTCATGGACTGTGTGCTTCAGGAAAGTTTGTGAGAAGTCTTAAAAACTAAACTTTCTCTCATATTTACGCGCAGATGTCTCTGAGGAAAATATCAAAATGCTAACACGAAGAATTTGAAAAGGACACGTTTTTTTACACATGCTAAAGTCAAATGCTTTATTATAAAATGTAAGGGAAAAAAATAGGGTAATTGCGTAAATTTAATATATAGCATAAACATGCATTAAATTTTGAATCTACTATCAGTATTAATAATAAAAATCTAATGACATCAGTTTCTAGTTTTGTAAATAGTAGGAGGGTTATTACATAAAACATATAAGATGTTATACAGTCGAAGTGTATTATGTTTACAATTAAGAACGTTATTTAAATATTTACAAGGATATTATTTTAAACAACCAATTTATTTGATTTTTATAATAATTATTTAATAATAAATATAACTAAAATTGGAACTGTAAAGGAAGTAATAAAGACTGCATACTCAAAGATAAGTTTTCATTCAATTTTTTTTTTAACGCCCTCGTTTTTTGCTTGTCATATAGGAGGAAATTCAACAAACTCGCAGTAAACAGTGTGTCAATGATAGACATTTACACATGTTGCCATAGTAATAATCGAGTTATTTCGTTTCTGAAAGTAGGAATGTCTCTCAGAAGCCCATTTCCGTTAGGTTTGTTCGGTAATGAAGCTCTAGAAAACTCATTGTCAAAAAGAAGTCTGATATTGTTGTTGAAATTTCTGTTTTCCAAATAGTATTAATGATGGCTTCTTGTACTACCCTGTTCGACTATATATTTTCAAATCCTGTAAGATGTTTTAGTTGCCATAGATAAGTACTCACAAAAAAATATTTGTCCAAGGAAAACATTTGATTTAAACAGTTGCCATGTCTATTAATGTGTTATTTGTCAATAAAACCCTCCATCTACTTCAAAATGTTAATAAAACCCTCCATCTACTTTGCTCTCATTGACATCTGAATTAGGAAATCAACAGATATAAATTATACGTGATACATCTTATGACAAAGAAAAAAATCGCAATTCAATAATCCTCGACCTTTTCATATGCTGAAACAACAAATATTAAAACTACTTCTATTGCCTGTCAAATTAATTTGTTTTTTATCTTCATTTATTTGCTATTATTATAATAGAAAATATTCTGAAAAAATATTTCCTATTCTTCTATATAAAAGAATATATAAAAAGAATTAGAATATTTTGTTTATCTGATTTTGAGATAACGGATGACAATATAACTGGACTTAAATATCCATCACTACAACATATCAAACTGATATCTCCTCCTCAATCTAGACACGCTTAAGCGTCTGTGATCTCTTTACTTCAAAACTTACTCTTACATTGAAAATTGTTCCCTGTCAAATTATACTACCATACTTAACTGCTCAAACAATTTCTAACAATAGAAGAAAACCAAAAAGATCAGCCTAGTGTTAAAAGCAAGAATACACGAATTTAAGTAATGCGAAGTGAAGAATTCATTTAATCGGAAACAGAAAACATTTTCTCCGCCCATTCGACGATTACTGACAGTAATCGAATTACTAAAAAAGGCTCAAAACTCATGTCAGTGCTATATTTTCATATAATTCAGATAGTTGAATTCAACACTGAAAAACTAACGTAATTTTTTTTTAAAGATCATAAAGATTTTTAATTTGCATTTGATTAACAGAAAAGTCGATATTTGCCAACTTTTTTTCTCCTATTTGGTAATGCAGATTTGTTGTAAGTCTAATAAATTTTTATTAACACAACATCGACTGTTCCCGACTCTAGTCCTTTGGTGACGTAAGCAGCTAGCGTGTCGGAGGACTCAAGTTTGAACCTAGTGGTGTCTAGTCTCTGTTTTCCAAAAGAGGAGGCTAAATGCATACTGTGAAAACGTGTGTAAATTAAACTTAATTAAAGATTTAATGTTTTAAAATAAGGAAAAAATCGATAGGCAGGCTGTCTGCTATCGAAACTGCCTGGAGGATTGCATCGACAGTCAGGTTGCCTGGTGGGAGTTTTCTGGGTATTCTGCCATACGACACTCGAGTATGGAGAAGTTACCCAAAAAAATCCTCCCTACTTCTCTTGCTTGCTTCGGGATATACATAAACACGAAACCCATCGACGGTTGTAAAAAAGAACATTGACTTTTGGTTATTTGTGAAATAAATTATATATTATAAAAGAATTTAATTTAATAATAATAAGTAATCAATTTTCTTATACGATAGGAAATATTTTTCTTATAATAATAGAAAACAAATGAAAAGAAAAAGGTTAATTGCAAGTAATAATAGATGTTAAGGAGATTTAAAACCAATTATTATTTTGAATCTTACTGAAAAATAATAATTCAAGCTTAATTCAAACAACACATATATGAAATAAATGTGAATAAGTCTTTAATTTAAAAACTTAGTTCTATTTTTAGAAAGTAAACTGTAGTGTTATTTTTCTTGAAATAAAGGCACTTTCTGATCTAACGCAGTTTAGTTATTTTCAAAATGCATTCTGATCTTATCAAATTGAAATTTATTATAATTCAGTTCTACGAGTATTATCTTCTACAAGAAGACTGTACATTTCAGCGAAACTTTAAAGTTACAACACCTTTGACAGATTTCCGTTTTAATTTTTAAAGAGCAAACGTATGAAGTCATGAAGCAAAACTGGGGAGATTATGTCTAATGAATGACCCAAAATGTCAAAAGAAAATTTCGTTCTCGTAAAAACAATCTCCGCCCATTCTATGATTGACAGTCACGTTTACAAACGATGAATTTGTACTACAATGAATGAAACTAGGAAAGCGAGAACCGCCTTTTTGTTTCATTCCTGCACCATTCAAAGGGAATTTTCTAACTTTTCTTTACATAGCCTGAAACTAACTACATCATTAAAAAGTGTAACTTAAAAATATTGTCAATATTTGTGTACATCTTAGTATGATAGCTACAAGGACAATATTTAGACGCTCTTTGAAAGTAATTTTTAATAAACATAAATTTATAAGTATCGATTATTTTTTTGAAGTAAAGAGTCTCTTATTCATAATCTAAGTCAATGATTGGATATTGTATAACAATTTAGTTTTTTAAAATAACGTAAATTTCAAAAAAAAAGTTTTACTAATGTGTCCAAAAAGTAAGACCAGTTTTCAATTTAAATTTCCAGGGTATATGGTATTGTTTTTCCTTTTTTAGGTTGTTGGCACTGTCCTTGACATCTGTGTGAAATTTGACGTCAAAATATTCATTAGTGCTTAAGTTACGCTTGGTTTTGTAAGATGCTAAAAACTGATTCCGGTGATTTTTGAAATGTCTCTTCAATCAACACAAAACGGTGTCCCCGGAGTGGTCTTTTGAGTTTAGGGAATAGGCAGAAATAGCACGATGCTAAATTAGATGAATACGGTGGTTGATATGGGATTTCATTTTTGGCGAAAACGTCACGAAGAAGAATCAATGTAATGTGAGCTGGCGCATTCAGTGTTTTCGGTACCAATCAAGATTTGACGCCTTTGAGGCCCAAAACATCTCTTAAAATGGAATTTTGAAATTCCAACATTATCAGCAAAGGTCTCTAATTGTAAATCGACGGTTTGCAAGCACTAAATATTTAATTATTTGGACGTGAGCTTCGTCGGTTGAGGTTGATGGTCGACCAGATGGCTCTTCGTCTTCAATGCGTTCTCTTTTTTCTTTGAACTGTTTATACCACTTCTAAACATTTCTTTCCGATGTAGGAATACTCACCTAATGCCTTCTGCAACATTCTATACGTTTCCGCAAAAAAATTTAACGCAAGTTCTTGCTCAATTAATTCAGACATTTTAAAAATCGCCGGAATCAGTTTTAGCATCTCACAAAACCAAGTGTAACTCAAACACTGATGAATATTTTCACGTAAAATTTCACACAGATGTCAAGGACAGTGCCTACAATCTAAAAAAGGGAAAACAAATTGAAATACCATATGCCCGGGAAATTTAAATTGAAAACTGGTCTTGCTTTTTGGACACAGTAGTAAGTATTTTATAAAACATTATTTATTGAATAAAATTGAGATTACTTGTTTGTTAAAATCTAAATTTAAAAATTAGATAAAATTGTATCTACAACGTTTTATTTATTTAAAAATAATTTTAATATTTTCTTGATTGATTAGAGCTTTTACCTTAACAATTATTATGATTATACCTAATTTTTATAACTATAATTCTGCATAATAACGCTTAAAATAAAAATAAATATGGGGAAAATAATGCATAATAAAAGCTTTATATATATATATATATATATATATATATAGTCAGAAAATTTCATTTTTTTAAAAAAATATCTATCCAATATTCACTTTCTATTTTTATCTTTTTCGTGGCATCAGAATAAATTAGAATGTCTTCTTTTCTTTTAGGACCCATAGGAGTTCTTTTCTTTTTAGGACCCATAGGAGTTCTTTTCTTTTAGGGACCCATAGGAGTTCTTTTCTTTTAGGACCCCATAGGAGTTTTTTTTTTAGAGCCATAGGAGTTTTTATCTTTTCGTGGCATCAGAATAAATTAGAATACCCATAGGAGTTCTTTTTTATTAAATACCGTAAACCAAAAAAACAACAACAAAAAATTGATTTAAGTATTTTATAAAACACTATGTATTGAATTAAATAGAGATTACTTGAGATAATATGTTTGTTAAAATATAAATTTAAAAATTTGATTAAATCGTATCTGCAACGTTTTATTTATTTAAAAATAATTTTAATATTTTGTTGATTGATTATAGTTTTACCTTAACAATTATTATGATTATACCCTTAATTTTTTATAACTATAATTCTGCATAATAACATTTAAAATAAAAAATACATATAGGGAAAATGATGCATAATAAATATATATATAGCCAGAAAATTTCATTTCTTTAAAAAAAATATATATCCAATCTTCACTTTCTATTTTTATCTTTTTCGTGGCATCAGAATAAATTAGAATACCCATAGATCTCTTTTGCAAAAATAAAATTTCCGAAAAAGAAATTTGTTTTTCAAATTATACTTTCCTTTACCTGAAGGTATAAAAAGAATCGCTGGCAAAAAAAAGAAAACGCAAAGAAAACTTCCTATTTCCCTCGTGTATTTATTTTTTTAGTTTATTTCCTGCCTTTTTTATCTTTTTTTTGTTTTGTTTTTAAAAATATTTAATATCTAAAAAAATTCAAGTTGAGGATTTTGTTTATTTATACTTAAAATGCTTTATGCTTAATATAAATATTTATACATAAAATATAAATAAATAATTTAAATGCAAAAATGTTGATAAGACAAATTCATCATACTGTTTTTTGGTTAAATTTACTTATTCAGTAAATATTTTTACCCCAAATATGAATAATTTTTCCTTATTTACTTCTCTTCAAATGATAGCAAATCACTAATTTTTCTCTTAGTTTTATTTATTTATTTTTATTTTATTTATTTATTTATTTTTTGTAACATGAGTTGTTAAGATAAAAAAATATTTTAAGAAATAACTCATCATAATTTTTTTTCAGTGATCAGAAGTCGCATTAAAAAATGTTTGTAATGCAAACATTGTTTTTTTTTTTTTTTAATTCAACTGTTTTACAGTTAAGAAATGATTTCCTTTAAAAAAAATTATGCTCTTTAAATATTTGATGCAAATTAAAAAGAATGAAAAGAGTATTTATTTATTATTTAAATTTATTTGCCATTAAAAATTATTCAAATGTTTTACAAAATAAGACGTAAATATGATTGAAAAAATTTTTTGTTGAATTTGTAGTGGAAAAGATTCTTAAATTATTTACATGTAATAAGAATAATTTAAAAATAATAACTATAGCTTTTTTCATTTAAAAAAATTTAAATCAACCATGGAAAATGAATTTGTACAAAAATAAAAAGTATTATTAAAAAAAATTACAAGAAAAATTAGCATTTAAACGATAGAATTTTTTAAAAGAAATCGTAAAAGAATAAAACATACCTCGGAGATAATTATTAATAAATAAAAGTTATCATCAAGTTTACTTTTGATGATGATTAAAGTTAATACTTATAACTAAATTTTGAAATGCAGAAATATTTTCTATAAATTTATTTCATAGATATAAATTTTGGTGGTATGGTAACTTTCAAAATATAAATCTATTTGATTTTCTAATTAAACAAATTTCAAGCCTATTTTTGAAAATCTAATTATTCTACATATCAAATTTTTCTTCGTACATTCGAATAAGTAAAAAAATATATGTAAATAAATTTCTATTGCTTAATTTTTCCACTGAAATATTCGGATTCTACCTGAATATATAATTTTTATTAATATTCATTAAAAAAATTCTTTCGACATCCCAGCATAAACGTTTGACAACTCTAGCATATTACATTTTCAAATGTATTTCAGTTTACCATCTTAAACTTAAGCCTTTTACAAACCTTT
Organism: Caerostris extrusa; assembly: GCA_021605095.1. NCBI lineage: Eukaryota > Metazoa > Arthropoda > Arachnida > Araneae > Araneidae > Caerostris > Caerostris extrusa. Next base: position 98,775 of record BPLR01002097.1, read on the forward strand.
TTTATGCAAATTTAACGATATATCACCGTATAAGTCTATTTATCTCAAGTCTAATGTTAAAGTGGATATCAAATTCTAATTATTTTGTTAAGATTTTTATAGAAATATATTTTTGCACTAATTCACTTAATATTCTGCTTTCATTTATACCTTAAAATTATTCTTCTCGTCTGGGACAAAATTATTTCGAGGGAATTTAGTATTAAATTAACTATTTTAATTAATGTAGCTTTAGTAAACATACAGAATTACATGAAATTTATTCATACGAAATTTTTAATATATAAGCAATACTAATGCTATCTAGCAATTAAATGTTGGTTATTGTTATAGAATAGAAATTCTTCAAAAATAATAAACAGAGAGATTTCTCTGCACTTTATAATGAAGTATTTATTATTCTATACGACATATATAAATAACTACCAAGACAAAAACAAAGTTTTTAAAATTAAAAAAAATGAAAAGTTGTCCTGACCTTCAACGTTCCAGTAGCTGCAGAAAGGACAGAATTATATGTATATAGTAAACCTGCTGCAAAGTGTAGATGAATGTCATGTGGATTTAGCAGATAAATGAAAAGTCATGAGTTTTTGTGCATCACTTTATTAACATAGACTTTAAGAAATTGGGGTTGAGGCTGCGGAGCAGTGAAAAGAGTATCTTCAAAGGGTGCGGAATATATAAGGTGTATAGCAGCCAGAGAGTATGGTTATTAAAAACAAATAGTTAAAAGTGTGTCAGGCAGAGAAACAGAGGCGAAGAAAAGAAATGTTAAGTCAGTGATTAATTATAGAATGGCAAAAAAGCCTTTGTGAAAATACAAGGTTAATAGGGTAGTGCAATAATTGAATCTGTTAATTGTGGGTTGGGAAATCATTAAGAGCAAAATAGGTATTATTCCATTTATTATACCTCATCTATTTGGCATGAAATGTATTCCTCCTTGTTATCGGAATGCATTGCTAGTTATTTTTTAACTTAGATCCAGTCATGTAGCGAGCAGAAATAACATGGATTGTAATATTCTAATTTCCTGAAACACTTGATTTTTTCCCACTGTATACCTTTATTTCTACATTTTTTTCTTGTATTCTCTTTTTAGTTTCATACTGTGATCTTTATCCTTTTTTAAATATATATTACACCTTTAAATATATATTATCCATTTTTTAAATATATATTACAGGACACAACAATTATTAAATTAGTAATTTTTCAGTATACTTAAGGCATAAGGCATAAAGGACATAGGCATAAAGAATATAGCTACAAGAAAATAAATATTAAATATTATAATAATAATAAAGTAAAGGAAAATAAAGTAATAATAATAAAGTAAAGGAAATATACTTAATTATTTTTCTTAATCGATGAATGCATAGAAAATAATGTGGTGAGTAATAAATTGAATATAGTCAGTAAGCATCATATTCCACATATATATAGACTTACAGATAACAAATTGTTAAAAACATTTATACTTTTTAAAAATACAATTATTTTATATCATTTAAAAAAAATTTGAAAAAGAGAATTTAATTGAATTTTATACTGCAACAAAGAAAAGAAATTCTTTAATCATAACTATTTTTTTTATTTTTTAAAAAAGTTTTACAATAACAGTATTTGATCTGGTTCAATTTTACGAAAACTTATTTTTAATCAATACGATGAAATAACTTCACAAAAAGTTTCTGTTAGAGTTAAAGAAAGAATGTAATTGAAAAATGGGGGAATTTTCTGGCAAACTTCTTTTAAAATATGAAAACACGAACTTAGAATTCTGTCATCCTCGTTTGAAAATGAGTTATTTTAGGAACATGTTTCATCTTTTATTATCCAAGAAATGCATTTTTGCGAAAAATTTATTCATTTCAACTGAGGGAGAAAAAAAGTCATGCTTGAAATTTGCATTCTTCAGTTAGATTTTCGGGCTTTTAGCACATTTCATCTGAATTAATAATTCATTTGTTTGAGTTGAAAAGAAGAAAGAAACTTGTGGAACAGAATGGAATGATGTCCAATCAGAGAAATAAAAAAAAAAATGAAGAATTATTTGATTCATTGTAAGAATTATTTGATTCATTGAAAGAATTATTTGATTCATTGTAAGAATTATTTGATTCATTGAAAGAATTATTTGATTCATTGTAAGAATTATTTGATTCATTGTAAGAATTATTTAAAACTATTTTATGATGATTTTGATGTTATTTTTATTTTATTACTGCTTGTTTGATGTTTTTGATTCATGTGGCTACTTAGTTTTTGTTTGAAACAACCGACTTTCGTTTCAATGCATTTCAGAAAAATAAATATGGAAATTTTTTCACGCTTTTTACTCCCCTATTCATTAATTCAACTCCAAAATCTTGGTCCTGTTTACGCATTTTTTATTAAAAAACATTGAAATCATTGAATTAAGTACAGATTTATTTTATTAAATTAATCAAATAATTCTTACAATGAATCAAATAATTCTTACAATGAATCAAATAGTTCTTCAAATAATTCAAATAATTTACAATGAATCAAATAATTCTTACGATGAATCAAATAATATGAATAATCCAATAATTCTTATAATGAATCAAAATAATAATTCTTATAATGAATTCCAATAATTCTTATAATGAATCTTATAATGAATTCTTATAATGAATCCAATAGTTCTTATAATGAAATGATTAATACCTTATTTTTGCATTTAAAGAAAGACACCATTAAAACAAACTCAGCAAGATTTTCAGAATTTGAGATAAGTTTTCCAATTTTCCGACTGTTTGGGTGTGTTCTCATGATGTTTTACTCAAGTAAATAAATTATTCCCGCATCAATTTTCTGATTTAAAAAAAGCCTTCGTTTACTTTAAAAATAAAAAAGGTTTTTTTTAAATAAAACATCATCATGATTGTTTACGTTTATCATAATAAGTTAATTTAAATTTAATTAAATTGAAGTAATGCTTTTAAAAATCTTTTATGCCATTCGTTGTCATAAACGAATGACAATAACAGAGGAGTTTAAAAAGATTTTAAAATGCATGATAATCAATGACATAAGTCATTCATTGTCGTGCATTTTAAAATCTTTTATGCTTATGGCAATTGAAAGACATTTTATATTGCATTTTTTATTTAACATCAAAGTCGGAATTTTTTGGTTGTATTGTAATCGAATATATCAGTTTTGTGTGAAACAGTACTTTTATTTCTGAGAATAACAGATGGAGAAAGATTCAGAGTTAATCTGACTATTTTACTAATCTATCTCGTGCCAAAAAGCATTACGTAATGACATTTTCATTAGTATTTCCTGCTGGATTGCTGTTATCAGAAATTTTTAGTCAAATGAATCATACTTGAGTCAGATTCATTTGAATGTTTAAAAGGTGGTTGTCCTCTAAAACATGGTGCGGTTTTTTTGTGGTGAGTAATACATTTGTTCTGTATAAAACTAGGTGTTACGTGTTTACCGAGAAAATTTATATTGCCAAAACCACAAGGTATTTATTTCATATTAACCAAAACATCCCCTGATAGGATGTAATTTTTTTGACATCTCCAAGAACTAGTAATTTGTATATGAGAAAAAAAAAAAAAGGTATTCTGTATTTAGTTAAACAATAAAGTTTTTTTCTCGTAATTTGATACCTTATAAAATTATGCCAGCGATTAATTAAATTTTTTTACAATTTTCAATTTCAAATTGAGAGTAATTACATTATGGAGCCTGATGAATTCGAGACTGGAGAAACCATCTCCTGTCTCGAAACCTATTAGTGGGCAGATGCCCTGGTCCACCAAGGGCTTTGGGGGTATTTAGGCTTTAGGCGCCAGGGAGTTAATTAGTTAATTGCATTAAATTCAGTTTTCATCTTTATCTATAGAAAGAATTTAAAATAAAGTTTTAAAAATATATATTATAGTTTATGATATTATTTATTATTGAAAATTAAAAACATTTTCTCATTGTCTACAACGAAATTAGTTTAGCAACACAGTTTGAAGTTTTCTTTTAGACCTTGCAAATTATTTATAAAAGAAGAGATTAATATATAAGTAACTAAAAAGTAAATTCTCTTATGAACTCTAGCATAAGATTAAAACTTTGAATCCTGATCAGAGTAAATTTGATATAATATTCGTACTTTTTAAAAATTCCTTAACCTTTTGAGTGTATAAGCTAAATACGTGTAATATAAATAAATTGCAAAATGTGAGATGTCAATTTAAACGGAAAGAACTCCACTCCGTATAAGTTTCCCGTTTCTTTTTATTCATTATAAAAATAGAAAAATATGTACTTTTAGCTCTTCACGGATTCTTGACTGTGCCATCCTTCACATCGAAGAGTGGTAAAAAAAGAAAGAAGGAGTTCTTGTCTTGCACCTGATTAAAAATAAAAGCAAAACAAAGTCTCGCTCTGTTAGATTAGTTAATTAAACACTCCAGTGCGCATCCGGAGTTCAGATGTCACTCTGAGAGTAAATTTAATGTAGTAGTCTTCACACCGCATCTGTCATACATCTCCATTCATCGCCACTAAGTAATAAAACATTTTTCTCAATAGTTAGGATGTTCACGTCTTGTTACCATCATCAGTGTTGATCCTATTTTACTTTCTCACAAAACACTTGTGATTGTGAAGGATGGAACTAGTATTCATCAATTTTTTTAACGTGATGTTTTAATTGTTATTTATCATTATTTTTCCGTTTTCTAAAGGAATAAAAAAATTTATTAATAAAAACTAATAAGGCTGAACTGTAGTCAATAAAAAAATTAATGAAACATATGTATTTATTAATAAAATAATAATAATAACTATATTATATTTTTGGAGTTAGAAGTGCAGGAAATATTTGTAAAGGAAGTTAATTGTAAATTATTAAATAGATTATAATACAATGCATTTTAAAGTTTATTAAATAATAAATTATTTTTTATTTTAAGTCCATTGAATAATTAAGTAACTGTTCTTTATTGTTCACAAAAACTGTTTTAATAATTTTTTTACTTTGGAGTCATCTCTCTAATAATTAATAATTCTATATACAAGCAATATTTCAAAAGTATTAATTACAAAATATTGAATCAAGATAATGATATAATAGAAATGTTATTAATGCTAAACGTTAAAATATTAAATGTTAATGTAAGTGTTAATGTTAAATGTTAATGTAAAGTTTTAATGTTAAAATTTGTGTTCTTATTCTCCTTCTAATAATAATAATAATAATAATAATGATGAGGATGTTGATCCAATTTCATAAAAGAATCTACGATAAGCCGATTTTATAAGAAAAATTATTTTAATCTTCCTTTATAATTAATCCACAAACTAATTATAGGATCTATAACTCTTCTTTTGGATCAATTTTGACACTTTGAATCTGTGAATAAATCTTCGTAAGGGAAACATAAAAAATAAAACATTCCTTTGCTTTAATTACTTTCTGCCTTGCTCATCAAGTCACTTTTTTTTTTTTTTAATTTGAATAGATTAAAACCGTTTTATACTTGAAAAACTAAAATGAGAGAAAATGCAAAACATAAGGATTAATAAACTAACTCAATTATCAATACAACATAGGTTTCCTTTTTCGAATTAAATGAAATTATAGTTAGAATTTAGCTAATTCTCAAAGTTACTTGACTTTATTCTACCAAACCCATCGTAATAATATTAATATAAAAATTAAGATGTTATATTATTATAATTTTATTAGATGAAAATATATTTTCCGAGAAACTAAAACTTTCGAAAATGCTTTCTAAACCGCGAAACTACGAGTGTTTCTGCAAGCCTCAAATGCTTTCATTCAATGGATAGATATTTTTAACACAATAAAGTAAATATTAATCAGGGGAAAACATAATTATTTAAGTGCATATCCACATTCTTAAACAGAATTTAACGTTGTAATAAAAATAATGAGTTATATATAAATATATTTCCCTGTTGGCAAATTGTTTGCGGTTGTACATGAATGAAATTTTAAATGACTACACTGAAAGAAAAATAAGTGAAAGGCTGAAATAAAAAGAAAATATATGAAGGCAACTTCAAATTACAATGAACATTTTAACTATAAAAAGTTTTTTTTTTTTAGCCGTTGTTTAACTTATTTTGTTAATTAAAACTGTAAAAAACTCGCAATTCATAATATGCTGGAATCCAGATATTTGTCAACTTTTAATAAATTGTGAAATTTTAAGTAGACATTTTTTATATTTTTATTTATCTTTATATTTTTCTTCAAAAGCCCCGTCCAGACGAGAACGAGTCCCATTCGCGAACCCATTAAAAACCAGTTTGATAGACCCCTACCAGATAATCATGTCTCGACCTCGCTCCAGCAAGAGTCGTTTTTTCAGCACATCAAAGGGACCCCATTTATGGCCAGTTGTCACTCACAACCATGAAATAACGTGGGTTCTTTTTCGCTGTCAAATTGAGACGTTCGGAACAAAAGCAGCTCGCCCTTTATTCGCTCTCGTCTGGACGATGATTAATACTTAACTAGCTTCTCTTGTAATACATTAGACTAGATTCTCTTTGTAATACATTGACTAGATTCTCTTTGTAATACATTGCACTAGATTCTCTTTGTAGTACATTGCACTAGATTCTCTTTGTAATACATTGCACTAGATTCTCTTTGTAATTCATTGTGCTAGATTCTCTTTGTAATACATTGCACTAGAGAAAATATGCTTTATTTCTTAACATGTCTCTCGTAATGTTTTAATGAAAATTTTGATGGACATTGTTGTTTCAGATTAAATTTAGTAAATTAGATTGTGGTATGTCATGGCTCGCTACATTGTTTGGAATAATCAGTGTGGTCGGCCTTTGAATAAAAAATGATATTGGATTCCCTCGCTTTTGTAATTAATTAATTCTATATCAATTTCATTTGAATTTTATTACTATCCATGGCATTATTCATATCCATTATCCATTTATTCTTAATTCGTTAAAGTTCATGACATAAAATTTATTATTATAAAATGGATTTACGCTTACAAAAGCTGGAGAAATGGCCGAATGCAGTTTTATTTATTTCATTCCATCAATGATAATTTTTCTGTTATGAAATTATTATTATGTTTCCTTTGGGATTTAATTACTGTTAAGTATTTTCCGGATCAAATTCTTTCTGCTAGGAAGATAAATGTATTAGTATGTATCTTCAGACGTATTAACAGCGATCAACAACACTGCATATACAAGCGAAAATAATGCTATCGATTTTTCCCTCTTTTTACACGGAACATAATCAGCTTACGAAGAATTTCTCCTTCGGCAAGACATCTTTAATATTAATCCTTTTCTTCTTCACTTTTTCTTATATCTTTCTAAATCAATTATTTGATGAAATTGCCGGACAGGGACCAAAAGGACAGAGAAAGTTTGCATTTTTTTTTTTTTTTTTTTGAATTGAAAAGGATTACTGAATTGTTAAATGAATAAATACAGAACTTATTAATTTTTTTATCGAGTAATCATAATTACGATTTCCAGTCCATATGCTCTTAATTAGAATCTAAAATAAAAAATGGAATGAAAAAAAGTTAAGTGAAATATTTAATTCGATGAATAGTTTTCGATAGGGTAAAATTATGTTTTCAGTAATTGATTTTCTTTTCTTTTTAACTTATTTATCTTAATTCTGGTGTTTAGGGCTTTACGATGCTGTTTATTATTTCTAAGGATTGCGGGAAAAGTAGTATTATTTGTATAGAAATCTAACTCAAAAAATTTAAAAAATTTTTTTTTAAAAGTCAGAGGAGTTTGTGATGAAAAAATTACAAGAGCTTATGGCAAGACTAATTGGCGTAAAAATATTTTTTTAAATATAAAAATGATATGATTATATGACAAAGTTTTAAAGTTTCTAAAATACTAAGCAAATAAATATATTGAATCAATTGCTAACACGAAGTAGGTATGTACTCCAACCCATTTATTTTGATCAATTGAAACAATTATTTTAATTTGCATTGTTTCAACTTGCATTATTTTCATGTTGATACATATAGAAAATTAATTCTAGAACATAAATATTAGAAGCAATATAGAGTTGCAATTTTTTAATTAAAGAATTGATTTAAAAACTGTATATATATACTGGTCTCCTAAGGTTCAGATATATTCTGAATTTCCAAAGTTCAGCCTTAAAAGCACGGAAATAAAGATATGATTTACATGAAGTATCATAAGTAACATTAATGATATCAAATTAAAGAATTATGCACCTTTTTTTTAAAGAATTGAGCAGTTACATAACAGTTGAAGTAGTTGTTGAATATATGTTTTTTTTTTTAAAGATTTATATGTTTCTAAAAAAATGTTTCTTAACTTAATAAATATTTTGTCCTCAAAATTCTATACGAAGATATTATAATGTTGTGAAGAAATAGTTTACTCGGTTCAATAAGATGACAGGTGATAGAATGGGCTTATCATAAGCTGATGAGCTGATATTTCTAGATGGCTTTATATTTCTGTCAGTGTGGTCCAAAGTATTAGGGAAACAATTCTAATCCAAAAATTCAGTTTCAAAACAAATTTTTCTCAGGATGGTCACAACTTAAATCTCTTAGAACATACATTCTGGTTCTTTCGGTCCTAAGAAAAAAAAAAAAGAACTCTTCTTTGGCTTATTGCATATTATCGATCACACAAAGAAATAAAAATCTTCAATTAAAGTGTGGAGGCTTACAGTTCCTAATCAAAGCCAGTAAGCCAGAAGACAAGTTGTGTATGTTCCTTTTAAAGGGCCTCAAATAAGTGCTATATTATATTGTCTAAGAGATCACGTCGGCTCTACCAAATAACTTTAAAGACCTGTACTCCTCAGATGAGTCCAGTTTTAATTTGAAAATATTCAGGTCGCGTTCTGATCTGGACAGAACAAAATAATTGGTACTAAAAGGAAGAGTAATCAGGGTTTGGGCTGCAATCTTTCTGTGTAGTCGCACTGACCTTCATGGAGTAATTCCAGCAGTTATGATATATATGGACGAGATATTTGATCAGGATGTAAGACCGTATGCTAGTACTACAGTCGATGACTTCCTCCTAATACATAATAATGCCTCAATTGGACTTGTCTTTTGGGTATTTATAGTATAAAGATATCGAACTAATTGATTGGTCGTTCTATCTCCGGACCATAATTTTATAAGACTACCTTGGAGTACATAATTCTCAGTAATCCTCCGAGATCTTTAAATGATCTGAGCGAAATTTGCTGTTTGCATATTTATTTCCCATTCATGTTTCGACAACTTAACTGTCAGTATGCAAGGGCGATGCCAAGAATCTTTACGGCTAAAAGGAGGCAAATATTTCCTTATTTAAACTTATTTATGTAAATATTTTTGGCTATTTATGTAAATATATTTTTCTTATCTTTTTTTCCAAAAAATTATGTTATAAAAAATTTAATTATTAATTTGTAAGTTATGCCTGAAATTAAAGTAATACCAATGCAAAAATAATTATATAACGAACGATTCATCCAAATTTCATGTTTTTATTTTGATTTGTTTAAGAGGTATACTAAAAAAAGTTGTTCTTTTGACTTTTGAAATCCAATGTATATAAACAAAATATAAAGTGCAAAAATAGATTTTATTTTATCTATCCTCATCAAGTTGATGTTGTAAACCTGCTGCGGTTAGGTAATAAAACTATATCTAAACAAATATTTATTTTGTAGATAAAATAAAAAAATTATACACATACAAAATGTTTTGAAAAAAAAGACCTATAGATATTCATAAATAATATCTTTTGATGACGAATTTAACTAAAAGGGCATTCAGATTTCTATTCTAAACTCAGAAAAAAAAACTCGCATGCACAAAAGAGATATGTGCAACAATCTTTAAAATGTAAGAAAAACAAAAAAGAAATGACTAATTAAAAAAACACAATATGCATATTTCGTAAGCATACAAAAACACACGCACATACATAAGTTCTCAAATTAAGAAGTACCAGAAGCCCAAGCCTAATAAGCTATCTGCTTTCTTAGTGTTAAATAATTATTCTGTTTAAGCCTAATATAGCATGTTTAGTGCATTAAAGATTGGACAAGATTGAAGATAGAAGATTGAAAGATTTAATAGATTAAAGATAGAAGATTGAAAGATTTAATAGATTAAAGATAGAAGATTGAAAGATTTAATAGATTAAAGATAGAAGATTGAACGATTTAATAGATTAAAGATTGAAAGATTTAATAGATTAAAGATTGAAAAGATTTAATAGATTAAAGATTGAAAGATTTAATAGATTAAAGATTGAAAGATTTAATATCTATAGTATTCTTAATGGGGGTTTAATTGCCGTCATACAACACACATATGTTTATAAAGTATCAATGCTGTAGTTTAGTGATTACTGAAACGGCAATATCACAAAAGTACAACACATTATCAAAAACACTATAAAATTTATGAGAAGAACAATTAAAATATCTTTTATATTTTTGAAACTAATTCTTCAATATTTTTCAAGTTTAATTTTGCAATTTTTCTTCACTTTTTGCAATTTGAGGGTAATTTTTTTTACGTCTTTGCTGTATCGAGAAATGTTTATTAATTTTTATATTTATGAAAGTGAGTTGGAATAGTTTAATTTTGCATTAAGCTCCATTTTATCAATATATTCCCCTACAAATTCATTTCATTTATTTTCAATCAAGATTCTGGCCCCCAGGCTTGATTAGATAAATATCAGTTGTATTTCATGTTTAGCTCGTTTTCCACTTATTAGTTTACGTAACTGGAATTAAAAAAATTTGGTACAGTAATTAACTAGGTGGGGAAGCAGAATTTCTTGTAATAATTCTTTGTTTTTATGACCTTGACGTCTATATACCCTTGACAGAGCATAATCATTTTCTTCATTTACTGTCTTCCTCGTAGTGTTTGAATAGAGTTACTTTTATAGATAATCTGTTTTTAAGCACACTGATTATTTAAAACTTTGTGAATCCTCTTTTCCACTTGCAATTTTTGTAATATTTTTTTATGCATGGAAATAACTAAAATCACAGTTTTATTTAAGTTTAACTCTTTAACAGATTATCCCGAGTTCATTTGTATCTCTAGATCGTTTCGGAACACCACAAGGTAACTCGTTCGAAGATTAATTTTGAATATTGAACTAAAATAAGTATTTTTGTATGAATATTTTAATTTTTAAGGGAGATAATACGAGTAATAACACACGAATAATATTACATAACACACATAATAACACGAGTTCACTCATGATATAAGCCTCACAAGAGTCGGTCTATTGCTATGTCAGGTTGTGTTATAGACATTTGATTTGATGTGCTTCATTATTCAAAAAGATGGAAACTGAGTGTGAATTATCGGCCACGAAAAAAAGATTAGAAGATTATTTAAAAGACTTAGAACCACACGCATTTATTTTCCGTTATTTTGTTTTCAAAATCAATAAGTGAAAACAGTTTAAGCGATTAAAATACCAATGTGGAGTGTGGTCATCTCGAAAGCTCTGATGATGAATCAAAGGATTCTAGTTCTGATTGTAATGTGCAATTCGATTGGCTAAATTTATATTTAAATTTATATAATAAAAAAAAAAAAATTAAATAGTGTAAAAAACTTATTGATCGTAATTCTTAACATGTTTTTTTCGATTTCAGTGAAACAAATTGTATTTGAAAAATAAATTGATCCTCTAAGGGGTTAATTTAAATAATTTCAGGCATATAAAATGTAACACGCAAAATTGTTAAATAATACACACTCGCGCTTAACCAAACGCTTTTTTTTAGTACATTTTCAGGAAGCAAAAGTTAAGTGATTGATTAGATCAAATCAGTTTAGTTTGCATTATGCGGGGTGCAAAAGCAGAAAATTGCTTAATATATTAGAGAGTTTTTGCATACCGTACGTTAGTTACCGTAGGACGTCCGTTAGCTTTTTTACTCCCTAGCGCGCATGCTCATAGGAAATTATGTTTCCTATGAGCATAGCATGCGCGCTAGGGAGAAAAGCTAACGGACGTCCTACGGTCTAGGGAGAAAAAGCTAACGGACGTCCTACGGTAACTAACGTTTGGTATGTAAAAACTCTCTATTATCTCGGCGATATTCAATATCCGTTATAAAACAATGAAATACTCTGAAAAAACTACAATAGCATGAAAAAGCAGTGAAAAATATATTATACATTTATAATAAACCTAGAAAAAAAAAGTATAAAATTCAAAAACATAATAAAAAGTTCGTTTTAACGGCTACCATAGGAAAAAGGAAGGAAAATTCATTGCTGAATTCAATAGTTAGTAATATTTAATCGAATTCTTAAATTAATAAAAATTCATTTTTTGGAAATTGTAATTGAAAAACATTATTTGTGTAATTTCTTGGTCCGTTTACAACGAGCTGTGGTTTCAGAATATAATAGAGAATAATTATAATTAGAATAGCACTAAAAAAGTTGGTAAATCATTAAGACTAAGAAGAAATAAATTGTTTTTTATTATTTTTGACATACATTTTAGGAATATATTTTTGCCAATTTTTGTATAGTGTTTCTTTTATTCCCTTGAAGCTTTCACTTCTTTTTATTCTTCATTGGTGCAACAGCCCCATGGTGGACCAAATCCGTCTACCTACTGGCAGATTTCAAGACAGGAGATGTTTTCTTTTACGGGATAGGGTTGTCAGCCCTACGCTCAAAATTTTCACAGCTATATTAGACAGGGACCTACTGTTTAAAGTGGATTCCGAACCACTACAAACATTTATGGCACCTTGGGACTTGAACCCGAAACCTGTTGCTCCGAGCGCCAGAAAGCTAGGAACATTCACTAAAAATGTCTTTTAACAAGCCACTGTTTGGCATCAAAATTTTGAATTAAATTTGTTATTTTCTTTAGTATAGGTAATTCAAAAAAATTTTCACTGCATTTTAATTTAGCAATTTAATTACAATATTTAAGTTTTGATTGACATTTTAAACACAAAAGTTTAACTTTCAAACAAGAAGATAAAATTATTGCAACGACAAAAACTTCCATCTTTTAATGAGCTTAAAAGTAAAAGTTTGTTAAATCTTAGTAATTTTTAACAAATAAAGGATAAGGGGATAATATTGTAGTAAATATTTCTTTTAAGAGTGTTATCTAGTTAATGGTTAATTAAGAAAACTTATTTCCTGTCAAGTAATTTAAGATTTTATCAGTAAAATGCATTAAATAGGCCCATGTTATCTTTTAATTAACGAAATAGTTTCCCGGATATTGATTCAGCAGCATTGAGAGGAAATTGGCTTAAAAACTGTGAACATATCACGGCAACCTTTTTTATATTCACTTTCTTTTGTTTCCTAATTAGTAACTTTGGTCAAAATTTAAATTTTTTTAGTGTGAAGAAAATAGAAGAAAATGTTTTTTTTTTTTTTTTTTTTTTTTTGCACAAACATTCCTTATGTAAATTTAAAAAAAAAAAAAAAAAGTCAGATGTCTGAATTGTCCAAGCTTTTACAAATTGAAGCATTTAAAATCATATGTTAGTATTTTATAAAAACTTCGATGATCGTCTCATTCATATTCAAAAACTGCATTTTTATTGTGAAATAAAAATCAGTATTTTAAAAAAAAAATAAATGCACAGTTTTGTTACGATTTAAAAAATTGTGTGCAGTCTACATTTATATATTTTTTTCTCTTTTCAATAAATATAAATTTTAAGAGGTATATAGATATATGTATATTACGGAGGAATATGCTGTTATTTTTTGTTAATGGTTGTGTTAACAATCCTGAAAAAAAGTTAGGAAGGAGTAAAAATAAATAAAAAACAAACAAACAAGATTGTGGAAATTGCTTGAAGTCAAACAAAGAAAAAAATCTAGTTTGACAACCATGAAATGTTTATACTAAAATGATAAAAAAAAAAATATATATTTTTATTTTTCCCCGATGCTGCTGAATCGATATCCGTGAAAGTATTTTCTAACAGAAAAATACATAAAAATTATTTTTGTCTTTTTTACTAAGGGGAATAATTTAATAATAAATTTCTTAAAAAGTCTGGTGAACATTTTTGAAGTTAACTTTTCTAGTAATTTCTCTGGAATTCTCGAATTACTTTTGCATCTAACGATATAATATCGTTCCATATATATATTTTTCAACAGATCAGTGATGAATTCTTTGAATGGATATTGTATAAAATCAAAACAATTGGTTTTCTGTATTTATTAATTTGAATAATTTAAATAGTGAATAAATATAAACTAATAAATATTAGGCAAAAAAAAAAAAATCACGAAATTAAATATTTTTAAGTAAATCAATAACCAGGTTTTTACCTATTAAAAATTAAAAATATGCTTTTTAATTAATAAATTAATCGTATCGTAACTTTTAACTACATTTAATGCTAAAAAGAAAAACTAGAAATGAATTAGAAATTGAATAATTTTTACACACAGGATTTTAAAAATGAATAATTTTTATGGCTAGAAAAGATTTTCAATGATGCCTCGTATGAACTGTTAAAATTTACAAGGTAAATTTTAAAGAAATTTATACAAAAAATTGTGGGAGAGGGGGTTGCAAAGAGTCCATAAGCTAGTAAGCAGGCATTATAAATCTGTAATCCAGATTAAAAAGAAAGAAGAGGGAGGGTATAAACCCCAAGATGCCACTGTTGCAGATGTTTGTTCAAAATTGTGGTGGTACATTGAGGGTTAAGGGACTCAGGCAAAATGAGTAGCATTTTATCTGCTACTTCTCTGCCATTTTATTAATGAATGATTTAAGTCAAAATGACTCGCATTAAAAACAATAATTTAAAAACGTACTCCATTATTAAATTTTACAGCAATAGAAAATTACAAATTATTATGTTAATTTATTTAGCACAGCCCTTAATGGCATTGTAATAATAATAGAAAAAATATTTCCAATATCAGAAATGCTAATTTAAAAACTAAAATGATTCAAAAGAATTTATCTAAATAACGTAATACTTTGGAAGCAACTCTGTTTTGAATTTGAAAAGCATTTTATTATCTTTTTCAAATACTACAAAACACTCATTTGCCTAACAAATAAGTTCTTATTGAAGATGTGTCGATAAAGCATACCTTTTTTTCAATACTTCAAAATAAAATATTTTCGCATTTCCAGATTGGCGTGAATGGGAGATATTTTTCAAATAACATCTTTAACTTAATAATTCGAATACTGTCCGGGTTTCCATCGACCAATTTGTCTCAAGAAAGCACTGAAGCGACTTATATGATTTTAATAAGCCATGAATTTGTGTTAGATATTAATTGAAACGCTGGTCAAAGCTGGAGTTCTGGGCTACGGTGCATCGCCCGAGGATAATAAGTAGAGAGATGTAAATTTAAAATAATCGATCGGCTGCAAATTGTGAGACGTGTACACGGTTCACGGAAATAGTGCATCTCTTCGGCGTCTGAATGGATCTCTAAATATATTAAAATCCTCTTCATGGATTTGTTAGAGGATTTACTGTGAATTCATTGCAAACGTATACTTAGAATGGAAATAAATACAGAAACCGGAAAGAGATATTAATCCACTAATGCAGTTATACAATTTTAAGTGTTTAAGTTGTTACAGTAAATGTTTGAAAAATAATTTTGTACAAACAATTATCTGATTATGAAATTATGTAGTTTATGCTAGATTTGATATTATTTAAATTATATTGAGTTAGTGTAAAATTGTTTAGATTGTCATTATAACTTGAACGCATCCTGAAATATATTTTAAAATCCCATAGTTTTTTTACAGTTTTTAAATAAAAATCAAAATAAATTATCAAATAAAATATATTTTCATATTGCAAAATGTGTAAATATATTAAAATTTTGCAAATATAATAATGCAATACTTTATAAGTTTAATATACACTCATGTCCATAAATTAAGGATAATGAAGTTCAGGCAAAGAAAGAGACAGAAGCAAAACAAATTTGACTTATTTGTAAAGTCTATTTATTAAACAAAAGGTAAAAGAGCAAAGAAGATGCTATATGTTTGACATAATTAATAAAAATTGCGATTTTTACTCCCTGAGCAAATTTCAAAAAATAACCTATTTACAAAAAACAGTATAATAACATGGTTAGTATGATGGTTAATATGGAGTATGTCTCCCGGACGATGCAATACAGGCCTTACAACGCCTAGGTATGCTGAGTATCAAATTATCAATCTGATCTTGGGGAATATTACACCACTCATCAAGCAATGCCCTCCGAAGTTCCGGTTGACAGGTGCGAGGGGTTGACGAGATGCAATTCGTCGGCCAAGCATATCCCACACATGCTCTATTGGATTCAAGTCCGGTGAGTATGCTGGCCAATCCATACGGGTGATATCCTCCAATTGAAGGCATTAGTCTAAAATGTTTGCACTGTGAGGACGGGCGTTGTCATCCATAAGCAGAAATTCAGCACCCATGGCGCCCCGAAACAAACGTACATGTTGTTCCAGAATGACATCCCGATAGATGTGGCCTGTCATCGTTACACTCTGAACATGCAGGTCAGTTCTGGAACCAAGAATAATTCCGCCCCAAACGAGCCATCCTGCACCACCGTAACGGTGTCGTTCAATGGTGTTCTCTTGGTGGTAACGGGTACCTGGCGCTCTCCATATGAAAGTCCGGCAAGAATCAGACTGCAAACTAAACCTGGACTCGTCGGAAAACATCACACCAGACCACTGTCGCGGTGTCCACAATGCATGCTCTCTACTCCAGGTTAATCGCAGGCGACAGTGAGTTGCGGTAAGTGGAACAAATCTGACAGGCCTACGAGCATATAGACCAATGTGCTCCAAGCGTCTGTACACGGTCTGCCTTGAAACTGTCGCACCGGTAGCTGAAGAGAGCTGACGAGACAGGTCTGATGCTGTGCTCCGTCTGTTTCTTTTGGCAGTAACTGCTAAATACCGGTCCTCATTCGGCTTTGTAACTCGGGGGCGACCTGTTCTGTAACATCTACTTACATTACCATCATCTTGGAATCGTTGCCAAAGCCTGGAGATGACACTCTGTGCGATTCCAAGTTTCTCGGATACTTCCAGCTGGGTACGCCCACATTCCAGTCGTCCGATAATTCTACCCCGTAAAATTCATCCAAATGCTTCCTTTGTGCCATAACTATGCGATTATTGCACTGAAAGGCTTTTAAAGCGCTTGTGAACAATTTTACTTCTTTGCCACCATTCCTTATATACCCCTCTCTTACACTCTCGTCATTGTGACGTACTATCCGCGCCATCTGGTGGTTTCCTGTAATTTGCATATTCTTCTTCAAGATGTGTGTGATAATTCTACAAGGTGAAATTTTTATTTTAGAGTTCAATTTCTATGTGATTCGGAATTATCCTTAATTTATGGACATGAGTGTAGTAAGTTTGTAGTATATATGTCGTTTAACATAGAAAGTGCAAAAAAATATATATTTATATACGAAGTACAAAAAAGAAATGTTTTTATACACGTACATTAAGAATTTTCCAAAACGAGCTAGGGAAATTGATTTTTCGAAAATCTTATATGACTTAATATAGTTGTTTGATAAGTTAAAATGTCAATTATATTTAAACTTAATTGAAATTAGGGCAATTGAAATTCAGACGAAAAACAATTAGTTATAAGTTTCCAAAATTCTTAAGGCCAATTTTTTGTAATACATATATAACGTATATGTATAATATATAAAGACAAAATCCCTAGAAAAAGGTCGAACACAAGATAAGATCAAAAACAGATAATATAAGAGATTTAATAAAGAAAAATTTATATGTAAAACAAAGCTATAAAATGATATGATTTTAAAAAAATATCTATGTGTCTGTAAATCAATCCCATCAAATTAGAAAGGTACGAGAACAGAAGAAATAGAAATGCAATTAAAATTTTCACATACATTTCAAAAGTAATGTAAGTGATACTTTCTAAACATTCCTTATAATAAAAAGAATACAGAAAATACACATACACAATAGCTATACACGTTGTTGTATACAGTTTATTTGGCTAAACAACTAGTATTATGAATGTGAATTTTTTAATAAAATGAATGAACCGAAATAATAAAAATAAATGGAAAAAGAAAGAATACACTGGGTGATTAGAAAAATCGATACTAGTACCAAATCCAAATAATAAGTAATAGAAAAAAAAATTAATGATAATTATTTTTTATCATTCAATAATCATTTATTCACATAAAGAATATCCGATAAAAAATGCATGGAATGGAAAACACATAATGTGGAAACTAATTCATTGAAAATTTAAAAAAATCATTCTAATTTCGGTACTGAATTTCTAACCAGTAACTGAATGCACCCGACGAAGGATTTGAAATAAAACCCTTCAAACACAGACCAACATAGCAATTAATTAGTATAAATTTGTATTCTTGTCATGTATTGTATTTTATGGTATTTTGCTATCCCACTTTATTTTGACCCAGTTGAATTGGTTCCTTGCCTAGCGAGCTAGCTAGATTGCTGAGGTCCTCCCTCAACAACAGCAAAAGAAGCAAGGCAGAGTGTCAAAGACCTGTGATTTAGATTGATTGAAAAGGCAAGGAACTGATTAAAGAGTAGTTAAGGGAGATCAAGGCCTCTAATTTCTTCCTGTTGAAAACACATGGCTGCATTCACTGTCTCATTCACTATGTGTTGAGAATGGTAGATTTTCGGTTTGTTGTGCTTTTTGTTGAAAATTGCTTCGGGGATTTTTTGTAGTGTATGTCTAATTTGTGGTATCAAACTTTTGTAATGTATTTAAAATAGTATTTTACAGTACGCCACAGATTGCGAGTAGATACTAATTTCTAGTATATATATATATATTTGGTAGTTGATTGTTACTCATGTACAATTCGAAATGCAATATGTCGTTCTGAAAATGATACAATTTTTGTATTGATGTTGATACAATGTAAAATATATTGATATAATACAAAATATTGATATAATTTTTTGTATTTTAAGCAAAATTCGAAATAAAAGTAATTGTTTGATGCGCCATAAAAATTAGACAATGAAAGCACATAATTCAACTTTAACTTCAAAGATTCATTTGTGTTTTACTATATACAATGGTGCTAAGGTGTTTGCAAAACATAATTTATTAAATTTCTCCTATATTGTCTTTATAAAATGTATTATTTTAGAATTAGTATTTTTAAAATTCACATTTCGCCATTTTTAAACGTAAATTGTTTCTTAAATTGATGCATAAGAAAAGATTTTACACTTAGATTTTTAAAAAAAAACCGAGGACATGAAGTTATTTGTTTAAGAATTGGTTCTATAAATACATACATTGTATCCTATCAAACATTTATGGAACCAGACTTACGATTCCCTTGACATTTTTATTAATAGCTTTACAAGAACAAGTTGTTCTGGGTTTAAGGAAACGATTTCTTATCTTATACCAAAGTTTACAAGTACAGTGGTGTATATCCTATATTTTTTATTTGAAAATAAAGTGTTAACTACATAATATTAAATTAAGTAGTTTATGGACTAAAACTAATTTTATAATGAACATACTTTTGCTGTTTTAACGTAAAAAAGAAAGCTCAGGGTCTATGAAAATTTTTTATTAACAATGTTGTGCTTTGAATTTACAGAAATGGTATCTAACTTTGAGATGATTTTCAAATAATTATGGGACCATAGCTATAAATTACCGATAGCGATTTTAAAATTGAAGAATTAGCACACACATTTGGTGCTTTCGATATTTGCTTTACATAAATAGAAAACAAATATTGGATATGAATCCCTTTTAAAAAACATGATCTGTTTCATTTTGATCATATCAGGTTTTTATACTATAACATTATTTAAAATTTGTATATTTGTGTTCCAAATGCTTACCAAAAATAGATTTCAGATTTTATTTATGGTATGATCAGTTTAGGGTAGACTATTCCATCACTTATTTCAAAGTAATTTTTTAATTATTCATGTTTCGTTGCTTTAACTAAAATGTTTGACAAAAGATAACAGATTTCAGATGTATCTATTCCCTATCTCCTCGATATTTAATATCCGTGTTTAGTTGAATGTAAACATGAAAAATAAATAGTTCGGAACTTTGCTATGTATAACTAATATACTCGATACCCAATCTATTAATAGTTTTGTTTTAAATTCAAGATTTAATACATGCTTGGCTGTAATTTTCGATAGCAATGATCTAAGCAGATATTTTCATGTAAGTGCATAATTTGGTTGCCTGCATTTTCATTATTATTTTTAACATTTGAGTTTATATGTATTTACTTTCGATATAGAATATTAAAGTATTTTTATAAGAAAGTTTCATACGCCGGATTCAGTATAAAACGTAACGGATGATAACATGAGTTGAATAAAAAAAGAGGTTTTTGGCTGCCAAGTTGAATTAACAAAATATTGTATTCTTTCTAAGAATTAAATATATTAGGTTGTTTCATATGAAATGAATTTTTGAGTACACAATTTTTAAAAAGTCACCAACACAAATATTTTAAATATATTTAATCAAAATAGGCTTCGTCTGCATCAATGTACTTCTGCCATGGTTTGCAAAGCCTTTTTATGCCACACCCAAAAAAAACACTTCTGATTTAGAGTCAATGAATTCAATAAAGACTGTTTTGACAGCTTCGTGATTTGGAAAGATTTTATTCTTAAAAATTTATTCTAAATATTTAAATAATTGATAATCAGTATAAGACAAGTTTGGTGAATATTGTGGAGGGGGGTTGAAACTCAAATTCCAAATCGTTCAGATTTTGGAGAGCTGCTTGTGAAACGCGAGATCTTGTGTCATCAAGGAGAAGAATAAAACCTTTTCGATTAATCAACGCTGGTTTTGATAACAACAATTTTTGATGTAAAATATCAATTGTTGACAGCAATACTGTGCATTAATTGTTTGACCTATTCCTAGAAAGCTGTAATGAATAACTCCCCTTTGATTCCAGCAAATTGTTACCGTTGTCTTCTTTGGTTGCAAGCTTGGTTTGGATCCGTGTTTAGGCTTTTCATCTGTATTCAGCCATTTTGCTGAGCATTCACGATTATCATGCAGCATCTACTTTTCATCAAAAATAATAATACAGTACAAAAAAGGAAAAATTTCTTTGCCGATTACTGAATGATGTGCAAGTTGCAATTTCTGCCTATCTGTCAATTCGTGTGGAACACGTTTGTCAAGATTTTCACCTTTTCAAACAGCCGAAAGATGTCTCGAAATTGTTTCTGTATCTACTTCTAGATTAATAGCAAATTCTCTAACAGTTATTATAGGTTTAGCTTCACCTTTTGGCTTCAGAATATCATTAAAAAAGACGCTTTCAGGTCTTCTACGCGGTTCATTTTTAAACTTAGTTGAATGAACTTCTCAAACCATCATAACATTCTGGATACATTAGCCGTGTCTTTTCAAATGTAGCATTAATGTTTCGTGTTGCTTGGGTCGCAGAATGACCATGTTTATATTCATACGGAAAAATGATCCTTATTTTGTGGAATTCCATGCCTCTATCTACTTAAGACTTTCTTAAAAATTACAAAAACTATATGCGAACAAAATATAAATTAGAAAGATCACAGAAAAACAATAACATGATATATAGCATTATTATTTAACTTAATATTGGCAGATATATACTTAATAGAACGTCGTCTGTTACTTAAAAGCTCATTTCATGTAGAACAACTCAATAGATGAGATATCCAAGACGAATGTATGAACATAAAAGAAAGCAAAAAAATATGTGTATTGGAAAAACATCAATGCCATCAGAAAAGAATGAGAACAATTAATCTTCTCTTGTTACTCTTTTTAATCTATTAATATTAAAATCTCTGTTCATAGTTTTACGATTTTCACCAGAGAAGAAAATGCTCTTTTAAATAATTGTAAATCCAGACAGAGTACTTTTGTAAGCAAAATTAAGAAATTACAAGTTTTAAATTTAATTTGTACTCAAAGACGGCTCAATGGATTACGTGAAAGCCTTCGGAACACTTTTGTAAATTTTCTGAAGGAAACAAAAAGCAACGGAAAACTAAATAAATAAATTATGATCTTTTGAAGATACGAAACTTTGGAATGTTTCCAATATCTTCACTTCTTGAATTCTATCTTGGATTGTTTCTCTGCCAATTTCGATGTAATCAGAGAGTGAGATGACCGATTTCACTGGAAAGCTTTTATATTGAGTTTTTGAGTCTCAAAATGTTTGCAGATTTTTTGTGGTTTTTAAAGAGAGAGTTTCAAACCAATTAAAGCAAAAAGTCTTTAGAGGATTCGATTACATACTTATAAGTTTTTAAGTATGGCTTAAAAGGTAATGTGTCATAAAAATGTTTTAAAATAAATTTTAATTAAATAGTGAAATTAAAAGAACAAGCAAATTTCACATTTATTTATTTCAATTTATGTGATAAAAATAATTGATTAATCAGTGTGACTTTAAATCCATAATCGGATAAACATGAATTGGGGGAGTTCTAAGTACAAAATCATTTTATAATTCACAACTAGAATCACATATAGGATAGAATATTAATAAATTCCTACGCAAGTACCTTTAAGTGTTTCGCAAATAGACTATTTGCGAATTTAATTAATTAATTCATTTGAAATAGTGAACAACATAGATTATGTTACCATTACTATTACGATATTGCGTAAAATAGATGATGTTATTCAATAATTTTTTGTAGTTTCCAACTGATTTGAGTATTATTAGACTCGCAAATAGTGACGAACTTAGATTATGTTACAATTGTTATTACAATATTGCGTAATAAAGATAAGGTTACTCAATAATTTTTGTAGTTTCCAATTGATTTGAATATTATTAGTTTTTGTAGTTTTCTTAATTTTTCTTATGCCATACAATGAATTTCAATATTATAGTTTTCACGAAATTCGATGTAGAAATAAATGCAGATATCATTTGTAAAATACTGTACAGATATCTAATGGTTATTTATTTTAATGTTTCAGACGTCTGCAAGACAGAAAAAAAATATAAAAATGTCGCTGTTATAATAAAATTTTCTATATCACATGCCAAAACATTCAAGTTTATTTATTCAGAGAATTCTGTTGGATTCCAGAATATTTTCAGAAATACTTTTCACAAAATAGTTTTCTCAGCATTAGAAATACCAATTTCATTAAGAGCTAAAAGCCTATTACTTGACAAATTGGTTTATACTAATTCGATTTTCTCTAAGAAAAGCATTTACTGTCTCTCGCCAGAAACTATTTAGTGAGGTTGAAAACATTTTAGTTTATCCAAGCATTATTTCTCGCCATGGTGCAACGTATTTCCATTAACAACGAAGATTTTTAAAGAGTTCTAGTAGTCTATCTGCCCTCGTAAAAATTTCATGATTAACCTAACCTAATTGATTTAATCAGTGGCCTGAATACATTTCGAAATAAACTAGATGAGACTAATTATACATCGAGAAATTTGAATAAAGATTGGAAAAATAATAACTGTGGGAAATGAAAACCCTATAAAATTAATATCGTGGAATTGTAATCATACAGGACTTTGATGACCAAAATTTTTTATTAAAAATTTTTTTAGTTTTTGTTGTTTGAATAAATTGTTGAATAAATCGTTGTAATTTAATATAAACGAATTTACAGATCGTAAAGTAGATGATCTGTCAAATCAAAAAATTAATTTTCAAAATAAAATGGATTAAGAAGGATAATTGAAATTAATGGCAATTACAACCATTTTAACTAAAGACAATGTTGTAAATTTTTTTTTTATACATCAAATAATATTTAAAAGATTTAAAATTGAAATAAATGCATAGCCTTTAATATACGTTTATAAGTTTTTACTTAAATTTTTTCATCTTTAACTTTATATTTTTGTGTTTAATTAAGAACATAATAATAAATTTATAAAAATGTATGCATATTTATGCATGATTAATTATTTTGAATTTAAATAGAAATATAATTTCTAAAAGTATTAGTGTTAAATTCAAACAAATCAAGAATTAAGAAAGTTCTTGACTTATGATGGAGGTATTTGAAAGGAACCCTTCGTAAGTCAGGAATTATACATATGCCTTAAAATTTTAAAAAGAAATTTATTTTTATTAGTTCTATATATATATATATATATATATATATATTTCAAATAACATCGAGGCATATTCGTTATAAAGGTAGGTGATAACAAAATAAACCTTAATAGAATTACTTATTTATTTTAAAAAAATATATTTTTTGAAAGTTTTTTCTGACTACTTCTAACGTAATATCTGTTAATAAGAGTGCAATATATTAAACGCAGAACATTAAAGTTGCTGGCTAATGCATTTTGGAAAATGCATCTTAAATTACAGACGAAACAACTTGTAGACATAACTATAACACAAATCTATTTCCTTTTTCTAACGGCAAAAAGTGCAGTAAAAAATGCAAACGTGTTTAGTTAAGCAAACGTGTTTAGAGGAAGTGGTTAGTGGTAAATTCTGTAAATATGCAGTAAAATCTGTGGGTTTTTTGTTAAATCTCAATGCATGGAAGATTAACATATTGAATACAGTTAACTGTAGAAATATTAATAATAGAAACATTTAATTTAATTGTGAATAAATTCTTGGACTCAATATTTAGGATGCACATACAAGGCACTGTTTGATGTAAAAGTAATTCGATTTCCATAAATATTTTATAGTATATATTATTGTATATATTGTTATATATTTTTTGTATATATTGTTATATATTTTATTGTATATTATAATATAGTATTTTTATGTAAATTAGGAATGGAATAATTATTGCATAGAAATTCTGAATATAAACAATCTTCCTTTATGGATTTGTTTTTAGCACAAATTTAATTTCGAATTTTAAATTTAAGAAAGAAATTCCATTCCATTGCATTGAGTCAACTGTAGAAGTAGAAGTAACATAAAAGTTGATATATTTCCCCAAGGAAATCATTCATATTTTTAAAATATGAATGCGATAAAGTGGTAAGAAATCCTCAGTAAAGAATTAATTAATTTAAAACGATAGAATTTATGGTGAAACTTGTTAACATAACATTTGTTATTCATATATGGGGTTTTAATTAAAAAAAAAATTTATCAATTCCTGTTTGAAAATACTTTAATAATGTGTATTAAATAATATTTATTTATTGAATAAGTTACTTTATTATGCTGCTGCACTGACTATTTAATTAAATTAAACATTATTCGAGTTGTTCTTATTGAGTACAAATATGTTTCTATGTAATTAAATATTCCCCAAATAATTGAAACTATTTTCATAATTTACAAAAAAAAAAAAATAGAAATAAAGAAATTTGATCTCAAAAATAAAGGGAGAGGGTATTTCAGAAGAATTTTTAATTAACACAGAAAAATATTGATATAACGGACAGCGAAAAAAATTAAAAGGAAAGCGTGGATAATTAATCACTGACATCCAAGCTTAACACTGAATTAATTACTATAAAATTAAAATTCCTCAAACAAGTAAATCTTTATTTCCTTGTATTTTCCATAACTTTTCTTTGCAAAAATATTTAAGTAAGTAAAAATATAAATAAATGAACACAGTAGCTGAGTTGTTATTGATTTGACCTAAATTTTGTCCATCATTTATATACTGCTGAGCAGAATTTTTTTTTCCTCTTTGTCATTTGGAAGTCGCACTCTAATTATGAAGTAAAATTGTCTATTATTATTATTTGTTTGTTTTCCATATATAACCTTTTAAGTTATTTCCTGGTGCATTTTTCCGTTTCCATTTAGTAAATGCTACTGTGTCTAAAAAGTAAGACCAATTTTCAATTTAAAATTCTCAGGGCTTATGGAATTTCAATTTTTTTTTCCTTTTTAAGGTTGCTGGCACTGTCCTTGACATCTGTGTGAAATTTGACGTCAACATATTCATTAGTGTTTGAGTTACGCTTGGTTTTGTGAGACGCTAAAACTGATTCCGGCGATTTTTGAAATGTCTGAATTAATTAAGTAAGAACTTAAATTTTATCTGCGGAAACGTATAGAATGTTGCAGAAGGCATTCGGTGAGCATTCCTGTATCGGAAAGAAATGTTTAGAAGTGGTACAAACAGTTCAAAGAAGACAGAGAACGCGTTGAAGACGAAGAGCCCTCTGGTCGACCATCAATCTCAATCGACGAAGATCCCGTCCAAAAATTAAAGATTTGGTGCTTGCAAACCGCCAATTTACAATTAAAGACCTTGCTGATAATGCTGGAATTTCAAAAGGTTCGGTCAATTCCATTTTGGGCCTCAAACGCGTCAAATCTCGATTAGTACCGAAAACACTGAATGCGCCAGCTCACACTACATTGATTCTTTGTGACTTTTTAGCCAAATATGAAAATCATTCCACAACCACCTTATTTACACCATGCGACTTCTGTCTATTCCCTAAACTCAAAAGACCACTCCGGGGACACCGTTTTCAGTCGATTGAAGAGATTCAACGTGAATTGCCGTGCTTTGAAGGCCATCCCTGCCGATGACTTTTTAACATGCATTGAGGATTGGAAAAAGTTTGCATAAGTGCATTGTGTCCGGAGGGGATTACTTTGAAGGCGATGAAATAAATTTGGAAGAATAAATAAAGAGTTTTTGAAGAAAAAAATAATTGTTCTTACTTTTTGGGCTCAGTAGTATATCTAATGCTTTTCTTCATTCAAAGAGGTATAATGTTTATGTTGTTGCAAAATTGTACTTTGAAATTAAACTCTCTCATTTAGATTCATAATGCTCTTTATAACCATAATCTTCATATATACTTTTTAGTTAATGAAAAATTATTATTTTATCATTTTAAAATCGTACAATATTTCTAGAGGCAATGAAATTTTTTTAAAATATTTTCTGCCAAAAATTCCTGAAGTGCATTCATTATCAAGATAGTTCAACCAGAAAAAAATTTGGAAGTAGTAAGAGGGGCCTGATGGCCGAGTGACTAGCGCTCTGGCTCTCAGTGCCACAGGTTTCGGGTTCGAGTCCCGGAGGTGCATGGATGTTTGTAGTGGTTCGGAATGCACTTTATACTGTAGGTCCCGGTCTAATATGACTGTAGAGCGTTGGGTGTACGTACGCTGCTGGCAACACCCTACCTCGGAAAAACAAAACATCCCCTGTCTTGAAATCTGCCAGTATAGACAGACGGCCTTGACCTACCATGGGGTTGTTGCGCCACTGATGATGATGAAAGAAGAATAATGTATTTTTATTCACTTCAACTCCAATACGAGAAGTGGCCTGATAGTCAATTGGCTAGAGCTCTGGCCTTTGGTACTACAGGTTTCAGATTCGAATCCTGGCGGTGATATGGATGTTTGTGAGTCGTTCGGAATCTACGTTAAACTGAAGGTCGCGGTCTAATTAGTCTAAAGTGTGCACAAAATGACCGTAGAGCGACCAAACCAATGTCAGGAATTTATAATATAACCTTGCTATGGAAAAAATTTAGTTTTTCATAAGTAACAAATTGTGATAAAACTGATGTTTCAATTCTTGATAGATTTCATCAATTTTTTTAAATGCATCTCGTTTATAATTGATTTAAAAATCATGATTGAACTTGCATTCAATTTTGTTTGCGTAAACGTATATAATGTTGCAGAAGGCATTCGGTGAGCATTCCTATATCGAAAAGAAAGGTTTAGAAGTGGTATAAACAGTTCAAAAGAAGGCAGTGAACGCATTGAAGACGAAGAGCCTTCTGGTCAACCATCAAACACAACCGACGAAGCTCAAGTCCAAAAAATTAATTCTATAAACTTCTTATTTTCTATAAAAAAGTTAGGCTATAAACTTCCAGACTGGGATTACATACTTTTCTTCCAGGAAGTTTCGCGACCTGGTGGCAAAGTGGCTAGCGCTCTGGTATTTGGTACCACGGGCTCCAGGTTAGAATCCAGGCGAAGGCATGGATGTTTGTGAGTGGTTCGGAATCCACGTTAAACTGTAGGTCCCGGTCTGTTTAGCCCTCGTGTACAAGATGACCGTAGAGCGACAAACCAAACCAAACCTCCAGAAAGTTTCTGTTATTAAAGTTTCTTGTTATGGCCATCTCACAGCTACACAAAATGTCATTTCTTGTTATGAAACAATCCTCATAGATAAGCACATTGCTTTTAAATTTATAGAGCTTTGGAGACAAATATATTCATAGAAAAAAATAATTGTGTTTTAATTAGGATGTCTTTTTTAAGTATGGAATTAATTAACATTTTTGACCTTATGAAGAATTTATTTTTATTTATGCTCTTTGATTAAATCCATTAGTAAAAGGAATTTATTAATTAAAGGATATGATTGAAAATACCCAAATACCTTCGTACCTACAAAAATATCAAAATTTCCTTTTATATTTCTGATTTTTAGAAATTTGAGAATGAAATTCCAGGAATTTAATTTAAGAGGCTTGTTTTGCTATTTGCAGAAAAGATTATTAACCTGAAATTTTCTATGCTAATTATATTAATCAAATTAGAAGATTGCATTAATACTTTTAAGAATTATTTTTTTACCAAAAATTATCTTGCGTTTCTATGAATGTAGTTTTCATCTTTTAGAGTGATTTAATAATAATAATGATAATTTCGTAAAAACTATAACTAAAATGCATGCAGTTGAATTTGATCAAACATAATTTAATATTACTTTATATTATTTACTAGAATTTCTATTTTTATATTGTTTTCTGCTGTGTATTTGGTATCTTTTTAATAATATAGTTTGATAACTCCAGTTTTTAAACATATTTAAAATCTAGTTTGTGTTGCATTTTTGAAAAACTAACTTTAAGTACACATACCAATTAAGGAAATTTTTTCTGAAATTTCTAATATAAATATTAAGTATTCACTTCAGAAAATCAACTTTTATTATTTCTTCTTCATTGGCGCAACAGCCCCATGGTGGGGTAAGGCCGTCTGCCTATTGACAGATTTCGAGGTAGTAGAAATATTTTTTTTTAAAGCGTAGGGTTGTCATCCCTACGCTCAACAGTCATATTAAAACTGGTCCTACTGTACTACTGTCTAAAGGGTATTCCGAACCAATGCAAACATCCATGGCTCAGCTGGAACTCGAAACCGAAATCTGTGGCGCAGAGTGCTAGTCCCAAAAATAAATAAATAAATATATAAAAAATACTGGGCCATTAGACCCATTTTTATTGTTTATTATCCATAAAATTATATGGAAATTGTTTTGGGGAGCTAGGTTTTTCGTGTCCTTGACCACTTTCAATTTTGGACATTTTCATTGAAATCTGTAATTTTTTTTTTTTTTTAATTTCTTTCACGAGCCTTTTTTATACATAATATTTGCTTACAAAATAAATGAGTAATTTAGTAAATAAATTAATTGAGAAAAAAATTAATGTAAAATTGTTTTGAAAGATCGTCTATTGAAAGCAAACGCAATTTTATTTCAAAATGAAAAATGAGATATTTTAAGAAAAGAAAATCATTTGGAATTCTACAGTTTTTATTATTTTTTTTTTATTTTTTAAGATTAGTGTAAGAACAAAACGCATAACAGAATTTTAAATTTTATAGGTATATTGTATATCGGCCCATCCGATTACAATTTATTTTATTTATTATTATTATTATTTTATTATGCCCAATCTTATAAACTTATTTAGCATTGCGAAGAATGTAAAATTTCCATTTCTTTTGATTCGACAAACTATTCCGGATAAAAGAAATCTCTGAAGTTGAAATTTAAACCGAATCTATCTAATTCCACAGTATTATTCATTAGGAAACATTTCTGAGGATTCGTAAAATCCACGGAGAATTTAGATATTCATTTTATTTGATCAGATCATACAATTTACTTTTCTTTGTCATTACTTCTCAAAGAATTGCTTTAAATCTTTTCTGTAGGACGAAACCGACACAACGACTGTTCTTGATCATTTGGAGAGAATTCGGTGATCTGGAAATTTGTATTTAAAAAAAAAACCATGTTGGAAAATTGGTTTATCCGTAAGGGTATTGGTATTTTCTATGAATCTATTTTAGGACTTACTTATTTTGAAATTCTGGCTAATTTCATTTTATATTTAAAAATGGTATTTCCTTTTTCCCATTAAAAAGTTTCGCTTTTTTTTTTTCGATTATTTAATGACTTCATAATTGTAAAACAATTTTATCACATTTTAAATTGGAAAACTAAGATGCTAAATTTCAAATTTTATGTAAAAATAACAAGAATTTTATGAGTACTGTAATATATCGGCCTATACTAGACCTATAACGGCTTCAAGAAGATGACTACTTTCAGGTTCATGGAAACACTTCAATTTTTATTTACAAACATATATATGTGTGCAGAATTCTATTTACAAAAATGAAAATTAAAGATGATTTGATCCACTAGTGTAGTTCACTGCAAGGATGGAGATTTTCAGAGTTCTCGAGTCTACGACGAATCTATTTCACCAGGTCTGCGGCAGACCATAATTATCACACGGCGTGATACACGAAACCACAAGGGGGCTCACTTTGGAAACAGGCGGAAACTCCGGCCTATTCAGTCACTTTAGAGGGAAAAAACCAACACTTCTTGTCGATTCGTCTCAGAACTCTTCCCTCCCTTTACGAAAATCCGTCAAGAGGGGGGTCATTTCCTCTCACTTCTTATTGAGTAGATACTTTCTCAGCCCATGGTCTATCCCCAATCACGATGCAACAACTCATAGCGCAGTCCATATCCCATCTGTAATTGCTTCGACCTGTGAAGGTTGAACAGATAATTGCTAATTTCATGAGGTCTCGTTATCCATGGTATTGAATATCTGCTATCAGATTTGAGTGACAGGTTGTTCTCATTAGTACAAAATACTCATTGCATGTAATTTAACTATCCACAACACTGCTTATCTGCATTAAAATTTGAGTGATAGGTTATTATTATGTACTTGTTAAAGAATATACATTCCTCTCTCCTGAGAACGAAATGCTTCAACTCTTCCCGTGGGAAAATGTTACAGTACGTGTTGTTGTTGCGTCTAATCCTCAGTAATCCTCTCGGACATCCCATGAGTGGATGGAAAGGGCAGCTTCTGTTGTGATGGAGCACCTGTATGTAGAAGTCTGATTTCGCTCCGTCCCGCTGAAGAAGGAGGGCAGTGCCTTCCGGAAGGACTTTTAGTTGGAAATACCCCTTATTTGCGTATAGTATGGGAGAAAACCCTCAAAACTCCCACCAGGTAATCTTACTAACGAGGCAAGATGCTGAACATCACAAATGCTCTCGAGTGTCATCGTTTTTGAAACAGTGTCTGCAACAAAGCCGCTAGCTGATTGAACATCAGCCCTAATGCTGGCCAGTGGTGCATGTTGCCACACAGTCCCAAGCCGGGCAGTACCCGTGTTTTTCATAATATCCTTTGTCGTGTTTGTTAATTTATTTTCGTTCAGTTTTCTATAAAATAAAAATACTCGAGAGATTTTATCTTATATTTTTTATTACATCTTTAAAAAACCTATTTTGCATTGTTATTAATAGAAAGTTCTCATTTCTTTAGTTTAGTCGAAAAAAGATCTCTGAAAATACAATCAAATTTCATGCATTTAA
Source organism: Caerostris extrusa (assembly GCA_021605095.1). Classification (NCBI taxonomy): domain Eukaryota; kingdom Metazoa; phylum Arthropoda; class Arachnida; order Araneae; family Araneidae; genus Caerostris; species Caerostris extrusa. The sequence continues at coordinate 130,489 of BPLR01002097.1, forward strand.
ATTTCATCTGAAATTAATTTCTGTTCATTTGAGAAGTTTCTCCGAACTATTCATCAAATCCATGGAGATCTAGATATCCATTTCATTTAATCATACGGTGTAATTTCCTTTCCTTTGTCGTGATTTCGTAAAGAATTGCTTTAAACTATTTTTGGGACTGAATACGATACAACGATGATGAAAAATTATCTGGATCAATTGCAGAGAATCCATTGATCATATAATGAGAAAATCCAATTAAAATTCGGTTCAATTTCTTCCTTCTGGATAAGATAGGCATCAAATTTTTCTGTAGTACAAAATAAATTGAAAATGATATCGGGTAACTCTTTTTGGGCTTGCGAATCTGGGAGAAATATTCATGAGTGTGTTGTGAAATTGGTTTAATAATATAACTTTCAGTGATTTTATCTTAAGTTTATTTCTTAGTTCTTGATTTAGTTTTATTTTATATTAAACATGGATATTTTCGTTTAAGTATATAGACATATATTTTAATTTTTTATTTACTTTATCTTTATAAACCAATTTTATTTTTTGTAAGAATCCACGATTAATAAGCTAAATATGAAACTTTCAGAAAAGGTCACAAGAATTTTATTTTATATTTATTTTATTAATTTTATTATATTTATTTTATTAATTTTATTATATTTATTTTATTAATTTTATTATATTTATTTTATTAATTTTATTATATTTATTTTATTAGATTGTATTGTATGAATTCATCATACTATTTCTAATTCTAATTATTGTCTATTATTCTAACTATTTCTAATTCTCATTTCTAAAAGTTTTTTTTTTCCCGTCAAGGTTGGTTTTAAATCTCTAAGTTAAAAAACATGTTTGACATCACATCAAATTTAAAATCATGTTTGACATCACATCAAATTTAAAAACATGTTTGAATTAGTCATTTAAAAACTTGAATTTAAACAGACACTTCAGTTTTTAAATCTGCCCGAGGCGGGGCTCAGTGGCAACATGCGCCGCTGGTGAGCATTAGGGCTGAGGTTCAACTCTCTGGCGTCTTGTTTGACCCTGTTTCAAAAAACGAGGCGACTCGTGGGCGTTTGTGATGTTCAACAACTTGCCTCGTTAGTCGGACTACCCGGTGGGAGTTTTCTTGGTTTTCTCCCATACGATATGCAAGTGCGCGTAATTCCCCTTAAAAAGTCCTCACGAAAGGCACTGCCCCTCCTTCGTCAGCGACACGGAGCCAAGTCAGTCTTCTACCTGCGGGTGCTCCATCACAACAGAAGCTTCCCCTTCCCTTTCCTTCCTTCCATAAGAACACACTGGTTCATGAACTTGAGCGGCCTATTGGCCAATTGGCTAGCCCTCTGCCCTTTGATATCACAGACTTCAGGTTCGAATCTTGGCGGTGCCATGGATGTTTGTTAGTGGTTCGGAATTCACGTTAAACTATAGGTTCCAGTCTAATTAACCTAAAGTGTCCACAAAATGACCGTAGAGCGATAAACAAAACATGGACTTGGTCTAGATGTTGCTGTCGATCAAGTGGCATAAGAAACAACACGAACACGATAACAGTTTTTAAATCTATATTTAAAAATTAGATAAATGTGTTTCTGCAATTTCTAACAAGTTTATTAAAAATTCAATACGGTTTTTATTTATATGTAATAACATTAATTTTTAAAAACTAACAACAGTTGGCTTTTTTCAATAATAACTGGTTAATTTTTAACATGCAACATATTTCTAGGGTATTTCTTTTTAAATGTAATTTCAATTTTAACCTTAAATTTTATAATGATGAAATTTTAGAATATCGTTTATACCTTTATTTAGAAATAATTTGTGGTCACTCAATTTGTTTCCTATTTAATAACATCTTTATAATTCCAGTAATGATTATCACTTCTATTTGATATTTTTTACAATACTATAAAGCAGTTTTCTGCACATATTTTAACTCATTGAAATTTCTAAGATCTTGTAAACAAAAATGGAGTGTATTTTTATTTTCTGAATATTATAAAAAGTTAAAAGATTTTTTTTTTTAATTACTCTATTACCAAGAATACATTTATAAATGTTTTAGACTTTCTATTTATATGCTGTTCAATAGGTTTCATTTTCAATTTTTTTTTTTTATTCCGGATATATTTTCCAGTTGTATCTATATAATATCTTTGATTTTCTTAGCTAAAAATTTGATCAATATGAATGTATTAGATTTTTTAAGTTGCAGTATTGGATTTTTTTAATGAAAGCAAATAAATGAATATAAACATCTAAATTTCGAAACAAGATTATATTTGTTCAAATAATTATATTTGTATTAGTTTCAAAATGGGGGTAATATTCTTTGTGAAGTTTATTGAGAATTATTTGTTTTTCATCGTGTTTAAAATATTCCGCAAGTTTTATAAATTTCTTTATAATGCGTACCAAAAGTATTTATTATTTTTGTTTTATATATTCAAAATAAATAGTTTTTCAAAAAAATTATAGATAAGGGAGAAACGGAAATTTGTTAAGTAAATAAATAAATAATAGTTGACTTAAGTTCTTTTGTACTCCTATCGTGTATGTACACTGTGAAAAACCAAAAATTCATAGGTGAAACACTTTTTTCTTTTGCTGAAATCAATAAAAAAAAAATAAAAAAATTCTTTTTCTGTGCTTTTGGCCATAAAGTTGGTGTTAAATATACTTGTGAATGAGACCATGCAATTTACAGCGACCTTATTTACAAATTACGTTATTACAAAGGAAAAAATAAAAATCCTCGCGTTTTATTGATCTAAGTTTAGTGTCAAAGGAAAAATTTATTCTTCTGAAGAACGAAATTCGAAAATTATGTTCTGAGAAACAATTGAAACTTAATATTTTATTGGAAACGTTACATGCTGAACAAAGGAAAAAATGAAATGGGGAGCACTTGATAGGACCTTTAATATACATAAAAATGAAGCTGTGACATTCATAACAGGTTATGTGAAGAACCACCTGTATCTTAGAAAACACATGAGACGAATATCGATCTCCAAATTTTTGCCCTAAAACTATAATTTATTTCTTTTATTGACATCATTTAAAAAAAAGGTCCTCTATTTCTTAAGTAATATAATTTATTTTATAAATAAATAAATGTCAAAATCATATAATTATTAAGTCTGTGAAATTTTAAGAAAAAAAGATATGTTGGAATTTTAGAACCAATCGAACTATCTCAAATTCTTTTACAAAATACTCCCCCGCACAATTCAGATTTGTCTAAATTGGGTGTAATACATCGGATCAAATGTAATATATCGGAATGAATGCAATCGGATCAAATGTAATATATCGGATTGAATGCAATCGGATCAAATGTAATACATCGGATTGGATGCAATCAGATCAAATGTAATACATCGGATTGGATGCAATCGGATCGGATGTAATATATCGGATTGGATGCAATTGAGCGGATGTAATATATCGGATTGGATGTAATACGTCGGATGTATTGTAAATGTATTACAATGTTATATTTTTGAAGATGGAAATATTTAACGATAACGCAGTTTCACAACATAAAAAAAATACCAATATTGTGTTCTTCAATAGATCTTCATGAGCTTCGTAGTAAACGTAAACTAACATAAAATACATTTGTCTGAATATTGACATTATTATTATTATAAAACAATTCTATATTACTAACAATTAATTAATCCTGTATGATATGATATGCTTAAAATACCACACAATGCTCTTTCTTTCTTCTTTTTACTTGTTACAATAAAAAGTGGCAAAACGTAAGCGTAATTAAATGTTACTTAGAAAGAGTTTTCCGCCATACTTATCTTTTCGAGATATTACTCGGAATGTGGCAAATGCTCACGCACAGTTCTCCCCTATGATATATCGCTTAGTAAATAAAGGGCCTCTACTCATAACTCCCCTACAACCGCCTCTGTCATTTAGATATATTCTCGGAAGCCTATTGTCTATCTTCATTGCAATCCCCCTGCGGAAATGGAAGTCCTGCCCTTCACATTGGGAGATATCGGACACGATAGTGGAAAGCGAGAAATGCTGACTTTTCCCCTTTTTGGCTCTCTGCTTTTGCGTTGCAGTTCTTTTATATATTGTATTTTACCGGTTACGGTAAGTTTAATAATATTCTCTTTCTCCTCGTATTCATTCAGGTACAAAAATAAAGTTAGGTACCAAAAAAAAATAAATAAATGACATATTATCTCTAATTTAAAAATAATATTAGGTTTAAAACTAATTTTTTTCTTATAATCTGAAATCATAGAAATACTTATTTTTGGCAGTATTAACGTTTAAAATAAATTATAAAAGCCTGGAAAATAGGGTGGTATAATAGTATATTCTTGCCCGTATCGCAGCAACTGCATTGCTCGCGTGCAAAAATTCGACTCAAGTTCCAATTTGCTGATGGTGTCCCTTGTAGCCACTGCTTTCAGAAGAGAAGGAGACTCCATTTCAAATGAGCTCAGGTTCGAATTTGCTGATGGTATCCCTTATAGCCACTGCCTTTAGAAACGAGACATCATGTCAATTGTGGCAACATGTGTAAAGCAACTCATATCGTTAGTCAGGTTTCCTGGTAGGAGTTTTCCGGTTTTATCCCATATGGCACGCAAATGTGCGACATTTATCGCTAAAAGCCTTTCCAGAAGACAATGTCCTACATCAGCCATCTGTGGTCTGTTCATGATATAGGTAAATGGAGCATGAGGTCAACCGATGTTCAACCAAAACGTTTCTCGTTTTGTTCAAATAATATGTCGCTTATATCAGGGGTGTCCAATCAAAGGCTGGTGATCCAAAGCTGGCCCCCGAATCTTCCACAATTACAGCGCAATTCAGATTTGTTTAAATTGGATGTAATATGATTGTAAATGTATTACAACGTCATAAAAAATTGTTTTATTTTTCATACATGACACGAGCTCGTCATTCTGAAGAAAAATTTTAAAAGCTAAGGAACACTTTTGGTCTTGTTGCCTTTTAAAAAAAAAATACACAATGTAAATACAGTTCCTAATGTCTTGTCCCGCCCAATGTTGTGGAATTGTGTAGCCTATGGTCTAAAAGTTTTGGAGATTTCAGGCTTATATAAAAGTTCTTTGATTGAAGAACAATAAAATTCATATCAAAATAAAGAGAGTCGTAAAATGTGATTTATAATTAAATTTTTAGTCTATTGATGTTTCCTTTCATTGTAGAAAGCATCTAATTCTCAAATTAAAATTTAGAAAAGGAAATGCAGATCAAATTATTGGAAAATTTATTTCACATTTTTTTACCAAATTTTGTCCTTTCATCTAAAATAACATGTTAAATAACGACACAGCCTAAATATGCTTAATGAAATTTAAAAGCAATCAACTTCTTGGAGCAAATTGAGAAATTGCATGCGACGCATCCACGTAATTTTACTTGCCTTAATGCAGAGTTCGATTAACTTTACATAAATAAATTTTCTTAAATAAAAATAAATAATAAAAATACTTTACACACAAAGAATAATTTGGCTTTTTACTAAGTGTACTTATGAAGAGTATAATTTAGCATTGCTCTGGCATTAAAAAAACTATTTTCGAAGTATTAATACTTTTATTTATGAGGATGAAGAATTCAATTGAGATAAAAAAAAAAAACATTGTTTTACATTGTTTCAATCTACTCTTTTAAAACTCACAATTTGTTTAAATTTTTATGATGCCAAACAATTTTCTCTTTCTAAGTGGTTCTTTTTTTTGAACTTTTAGTTTCCCATTTATTTTTTATTTTGCTGTGGACATTTCATTTAACAATCCAAATAGAAAGCGGAAATTCTATTGGCTACTTGCTGATAATCCGCTACTGTCATTTCTCTGTGGAAGACACTTATGATTCATTGTTTCCTCTCCCACACTCATCCATAGCCTTGGCATGTGGTGTCTGGAACTCAACGTCCGTAATCAAAATTAATGGAATACATTGCCAATTGCTGGTATCTCCTTAGAGAATAGATATTTGTCTTGATTTTATGTCAGCACTCTGAGAGTCAACGATTTTTCATGTGCTACTAAGGAAAAAAAAGAAGAAAAATATCTAATTTAAGAACTCTAAAATGAAGAAAAACAATTAAGAAATATACTATTTTAATTAAAATAATCACTGGAAATGGATTAATGAATTAAATATTAGATAATTAACCGTTTCGTCAAGTTTTATTTTTTTTTTTTTAATTTTTCTAACTGTATTTTAAACTAAAAAAAAAAAAAAGCAATTCATTTAACAAAATGAATTAATTTATTTAAATAATAAACAGAATTCATAAAATTAATTTTTTTTTCTCTATTTAATAAATGGTAAAAAAATGTTGAAGAAGGTAAAAAGTTATTAATACAATGTGATATTAAATTTTTAATTTTATTTTGAAGAATAATTTTTTTTTATGAAAGTAGGGAAGATTTTTATTTTAGTGTAAATTGATGAGACATTTATGAGATGTTTAAAAAACCGCTTAATAAAAATATTTTGTTTACATGAAAAATTTTTTTTTGTATACGAAACAATTGCTATAGAAAAACATGATATTCTTTATGAAATTAAGTTGTCTTTTATTTTTGTTGTTCTATAACGTTCTTTAAAAAATATCGAAGAATTGTCTTACGTGGGCATTAAAATTTATAAGAGGATTTAAAAAAGATCTTTAAATGTTAAAGGATTATTTTGTTTTTAAATAAATCAGGTGAAGATTTTGTAATTTTTATTTTTATATGTGCTTCGAAGTGATGGTAAAAATCTGTCTATAAATTATTTATTGTTACAGTATATTTCTACATAAATAATTATTAACTGTACGAAGTAGTTTTGAAATTCTATCAAAAAGCTCTTATTGAATTAAAGAAAAAATTTAAAATAAAAAATTATGGAAAAATTTAACAATAGAATAAAATAGTTTAATCTCTTTTTCAAAGTAATTCTTTAAAGCTCTTTTGTAAAGCAAAAATTCTTTTTTTTTTTTATAGTACAATATGTTAAGAGTTATAAATTCATTTTATTTTGTTATAAATTTTTTTATTTACACGCCACTATTGATAATTTCATTCAGTGCATACAATATCTATCTACTAGTATCTGCATTATCCATTTATAAGAAAGTGTTTTTAGTAAAAAAAAAAAAAAAAGAATTATGAAAAAGTAAATGTGGGAGGAATTGAAACAAGTAATGGGATTATTAACTTTCAGCAAAATCCGTTACATTGTTTTTAGGTATTCCAGAAAAAAAAACTTAATCGAAGAAGTGAATATCTGATTTTGACGAAATGGTTTTATTGTCTATAAACGTATTATCCATTTGATATTTCAGCAAAACATTTTATTCCCAGTTTTTCGCAAGAATGAGTTAATCTAATTCAAATATTTCGATGAATAATTTGAAAATCTCAAATTAGGCTTCTTTATCGTTGTTTGTAGATGAAAAGAGATTCTTCAACTGATATATAAATTAATTATCTTAAAAAAAATTTGTGAAACGCTCACGCAAGATATTTATATGAATGTTCGTAGCAAGTATTTCAACACACACATTTTTTTTAATATAAATGTGTTTTTAAAATCCTTGTTATTGTTGTAAAATGTTATTTAGCTAACAATTTAACATTTGAGATTTAAAAATTCAAAAATCAAATGAATCGAAAAATTAAATAATATACACTGGCTGACATAAAAAATGCAACATCATAAGAGAGTGAGTAGAATGCGATGATAATCGATACACAGACAAAGAATACATATGTAAAAAAGTGACAAGAAGGTAATTTTATATTGTGAGGAAATATGTAGAGTGATCAGTAGGAAGTAAGATCATCCTTCGCAGCGAGCGATGCAAGCAGCAACCGTATGAGGTACATAACAAGTGGGCTGAAAGGTTCGTAGGCTGACGCATAGATGGCGCTACTAGTATTAAATCCATATGATTTTAAGTTAGCCCTAATCTTTAAAAGACACGTGTATAAAATTGACCTTTTCAACCCACCTATTATTCAATTAGCGTGGATAGTGTTTTGTAGAATGGAAGCCGGTAGGCTTTCACCTATCTGCCACAGTCTTTTTTCTTCGATTAAGGCTGGGTCAAAGCAGACAAATGACAGCCGATCACGTCGCAGATATATTGTATCTGCGAGAGTTCAGGACACATTGCAGGCCAGGAAACAACTGGACATATTGCAAGGCTTGTCTGCTAATGAATGCTGTGTGAGATTTTGCGTTGCTTGCTAGAAAACCCATTTTGCAGCCGCTGAATGTAAGGTAGCACAACCGGCTTCAGCACCTCATCAACGAATGCTCGTACCGTCAATGTGTCCCTGATGTGTATCAAGGGTGACCTGGTATCGTGTCTGATGGCACCTCAAAATATTATGTCACGTTGACGAGTGGTATGATCAATAATTGTGGTCAGATTGGCTCTATATCTACGATACCTATCATCAGACAAATAGAACAAAGATTTGTTGCTTAGCGCAATATTGTGCCAATCAGTCAACCCTGATTCGTTCGATGGCACGTTCCCGACTTCATCGCAGTCTTTCATGTCAGTGGGATAGTGTCAATGACAGTCTTCGCAAAGCATGGCTTTTGTGCAAGCCGCTTTCAGGCAATCGTTGTGAAACTGTTCTCTCATATATATAAGCATCCCTGCACATTCCGAAGAATTTCGACAGTATTTTAATGAAGGCCACTGTCGTTTCCTTTCGGTCTCCCACTATCGCTTCCTTAATTTTTCTTGATCACACATTTCGTTCTTCGATCCATCTGGTCCAAATTTTATGCCCAGTGGACACATCTACTTGGTTTTCAGCAGCGATTCGACGGTAAGATCTACCAGCCTTTCATAAGCCTACAATTTGGCCCATCGTAAAATCGTCCAATTGCTGGAATTGCCTTCAGTGTTGTTTTCCAGGCATCTCTTATTACACACGTGTCTTCTGAACATAGAACTTCTCGAAATTCTGGATTTCATAGACGGCAAAGTATAGGGACTTGGTTCATATGCAGTTTCCTATTCTTCTATCCCCCGCTATAATCACGTGACAAACTTGCGTTTCAGATTATCTGCATATCATCCAATCTGCCGATGTAGGGATGACAGCATGATAGATAATGAGAGGTATACTCCCTCGCAGTTTCTAATTTATTACCATTATTCTGACCGTAGATAAAGTATATATCTCAATATTAACGAAAAAAGTTCATTGTCATTATGTAAATATTTCTAATGATTTCCAGCAAAGTGAGCTCTACAACAACTTTGAGCCTTTGTTTGTAAATCTTTGTTTCTTCTCCGTTTTACAGGTCCTCACGATGCGAATAAAGCTTATTTTCCGTGCACCGGATGGACCGTCCCACTTTTCCTTCGCACTTTTCTTTTAAAACTATGAAAAAAATAGAGGTATGAATCTTCAGGCATCTTTTTTATGTACTCAATTGAGGAATCTTACCCTGTACAGTTTATGCGATATCGTCTAAACACCCTGCATATGTAAGTGTAATTTATTGAAAGATACTTTATAGATATTTTATCTTGCTTCTTATTCGTTACATATTTTTTTGCATTTTTTATTAGGGTTCATTCTATTGCCTGATTAGCCAAAGGCGTTCTTGATTTCAATGATCTAAAAATTTTAAAAAGATTTTATTCAATTTAAAGCTAATTTTTCAATTTTAAAAGAATACCATGGCAACAAATAACAAAATTAGTTTCTAATTAATTAAATGGTTTCTGAGAAATTTGATCATCTCATGAAAGCATGGTATACAAAGGTTATGTATTTGAATTAATCTTTTAAAAATATATTTCAAATTTAAGGAAGAAAATCTATTTCTAATTGGTCATATGATTTACGAGACATCCGAACGTATCACCGAAACTCCACATATTTCAATTACTTTTTACAGGAATGCATATGTGTAGTAGTATGTTACTTTTGCTGCATTTATATTTATGTAAGAAATGAATAAATGTAAATATTTTAATTTTTAACATTAATAATACTCATAGGTTTACTTTTTAAAAACCTTTAAAATAAACTTCTGATTTGTTTTAAATGTCAATGATGATAATCTAAAATGGTTATATAATATTACATCAAAAAGTAAAACAAAAAATAGGAAATTAAATACAAATTAAAAGTAAATACATGCAGAAATGTACAAAAACCAGTTCAACAATATATATGCCAAAGATCGACGGAAGGAATGCAGTTTTCATAACTTTGAAATTGATTATAATGTTTTTGATAAAACAGTGTTAATTCTGCCTGTCAGAATTTGCACCAAATCAAATGTATCTCTCCAACGATGTATTCCAATGGCATGGATAAATGTATTCCAATGGCATGGATAAATGTATTCCAATGGCATGGATAAATTTCCAATGGCATGGATAAATGTATTCCAATGGCACAATGGCATGGATAAATGTATTCCAATGGCATGGATAAATATTCCAATGGCATGGATTTTGCCACACGGAAGATATTCCTTTTTATACTTAATCTAAGAAGAATATGGGACATTTCTAGTGTGTAGCGTCTCAATTGATTAAATGTCTATGTGAATTACGTTGCTTTTTTTTTTAATATGTTTGAGGAAGAAAGATTTATAAAAATACAAAAATTAAAAATAAGGTAGATGAGGCATTTATTGAAAATAAATGATGATTTTTATGCATATTTACTTCATTTGTCACTTGGGAGTTTTATTTCACTTTGTTGTTGCTCGTATATATTTTATTTATATCAAAATCAATAGAATAGCAAAAAAAAAAAAAAAAAAAAAGTAGAAAAAAATGTATATTAAAACATAATCAATCTGTAAAATAATATTTATTTTAAATATACAGATTATATATTTCATTATGTTTATATCCTAAATCCACAATTTTCCGTCAAATATAATGGAATCTGACATTTTTACAGTAAATTTACGATTACATATGCACAAGACGAAATAACCAGATGGGAATTAAATTGAAGTACCGGAGTCTTAACTTTACTGAAAAGGAAAAGGAAAAACTTTTCGGCTGAAAAGCCGTTATTTAAATGCCTTCTTTGCAAATGACAGCCATGCGTGGGCAATATTGTTTTAAGAATAAATTCAATTTAAGTGTGCTGAAATTTATTCTAAGGCTTTTAAAATGAAAGTGTAAATCCATTTTAACTATTCCTCTCCAGGCAGCATTTTCTTCGATCTTTTCAGTCAAGTCAGGTTAGAAGTTAGTTAAACTAAGTGCATAGCTGCAAAATTCCGATAGTTTCGTTTTTTAAAGGATAAACTGATTGTCAGTAAACTATTGTCTGAAAAAGAAGGAAAAAATTACTTTTGTTAAAATTTGATGTATAAAGCAGCTTTCTCTGACTGCCTATCCAATGAAATCTATAATTTTAAAGGAAAGTTCAGAATATCTAACGAAGATATTTTCTTCTTACAAAGTTCAAAACAAGAAAATTGTTTGAGATTTAAACATTATTTTCAATTAGCGCATACCATAAAGAAAAAAATTATATTTAAATAATTTAAATATTAAAATATTAAATAGTGAATGTAAATCATTATTTTACTAATTTTTCTATTTTCTTCAACATAATATTCCTTAATTTGTATATATTTCTTTTTCATTAGTTTTTTTTTTTTACGTTAGAACTTCGTGCTTCTTATAATATGTCATCAACAGATCCTCACAATATCAAAATATTATAGATCTCACTATATTAAAATATTAAAGATCCTCACTATATTAAAATATTAAAGATCTCACTATATTAAAATATTATAGATCTCACTATATTAAAATATTAAAGATCTCACTATATTAAAATATTAAAGATCTCACTATATTAAAATATTAAAGATATCACTATATTAAAATATTAAAGATACAAATATAAGATATCACTATCCAATATTAAAATATTAAATAGTGAATGTAAATCACTATGTCACTCATTTTATATTTTCTTCTTTAAAATAATATTCTTTACTTTGTACATATTTCTTTTTTTTTCATTATTTTTTTCGCACTAGTGCACTATTTTTGTGCTTCATATAATATGCAACGAACAGCTACTAATAGGTAGATAGAATTATTGCATTACGGGAGGTCTTTCCACGATTACTAGTTATATTATTATGGCATACGGAATAAACCCTGAAATATTTTCACCATCTTCCCGACTGCAAATGTGAGACGTTCAATCGAGATGCAACAATAACAAATTGAGTCTGCTCAATTTTAAAAGCAATGTTTGTATGACACACAGACAGGAAAGAGGAATCGAACCATAATCCAACCACTCGTTGTCTCACGCAAATCATTAGTCTCCGCTACTCATTAGATCACTCGTTGTCTCTCGCTGATCATTAGGGCCCATATTTTAATACCACTCAGAATTTTAATGTAATTATGAATTAAATTTAAATTATGCAATTTTGAATTTTTAGATAAATACCCCTATTCTTCTATTTGGAGTGGAGTTAGAACCTTAAGAACTTCCGTTGATGTTCAAATAATATATGCTCAAATGGGATATTAATGCATTCAGGAAACATCTGTCTAATATTTTTTAACTGTTATGAAGGTTAGTAAAAATTATTAAACCTTCCTTTCCACGAAATAAAGTTAGTTTTTCATTTATATATAAATTCATAAGCATACTTTGATAAGAATATTTGATCCATGATTAAATTTTGACCGATACTATTTACTATCACTAAAAATTCTTTTTGCTGAAAAGAAAACCCCTAAAAAATCCAGCACAAATATGAGATTACATTTGGCTCTTACTACATAAAATGTCAGTTTTAAGTTGTTTACCAAAACAAACTGTTTATTTCTTACTTTTTTTAAAATAATGAATTAATACTTGAAATAAATAAAAATTCCTGAAAAATATGTTTTAAAAATTAAATCTAATTTTAGATAGATATCAAGAATTGAATCCAGACGTGGAATTTTGCCCGTTTGAGAAATAATGAAGAATGAGATATTTATTTAGGATATTTATGGAAAGAATAGATAATAATGGGATTTGGTTTAACTTTACTAACTACGTTTCTTCTTTAAAAGAATTTATAAAAGTATTTTTAAAGAATCTTTTATATGGTATTTTTCAATTATTTAAAGATTATTTTCATACCGAAAAAAAATTTTGTTTCATACAATCCAGTAAAAATATTTTGTATCAAAGCATCCAAATTAATTTATTAAAATAGACTTAACTATAGCACCTCAGAAGCTTCTCTTTGAAGGAAAAGAATAAATATTGCCACACAGTCTTTATCTTAATCGGGCCCAGTCTTTATTTAAAAAATAAATCAATGAGAAATTTGGCAATATGCTATACTGAAATAGGACTTACTCTGTGGGTGTCTTTGGATTTTCCCACCCGTGTTCCAGATATGTAGATCAGTTCCCTTATGATGCCCTACTTCGCCCACCTCTAGAAAAAGTTATCACGGGCCGATGGCAATGATACAATCAGCGGGGAGAAATAATTTTATTTTTGTGTTTGTTCGCAAAAAAAATAAATAAATAAATAAAAAATGCAGAAGTGTGAGACATAGAGTTGATATCCTACTTACACTGCATACGAACGATCAAATCACATACCTAAAATACAATTCATGCATTTTAGTACATTAGTGGAAAGTGAAAAAGTATTCTAGTAGAACAACATAAAAAAATTTTTTTCAATTGAACATCGATGTGTTTCAATTATGTATGCCCCAAATAAGCTACGGAGAGCGATCAAGAGGCGATATAACCTTCAGGGAGCACTTTTAGGGATATTTGTACCACATTTATGTGTGGTGTGTCAGAAAACCCAGAAAACTCCAGCCTCCAAAAACGCAGCCTGTTTATCGATGCGAGACGTTTTACACGTTGTCACAATCAATATCGACAACAAGCTATTTGAGATTCTTTTTCTCCACACAAATAAGACTTTTAGCATTTAACTTTCAATTCAAGCACAGATTAAAAATAATTTACAGTAGGTAAGAGTAGGGCTTTTTATTTAATTATAACTATGACAGTTTATTATAATTCTATATCATGTATTCAAATCCTCCATTTAATAATTCCGAATTATCATCATTAAAAAATTAATACTAGATAAAGTTGTTGCTTATAACGCCCTTAACTATATGGCCCTTTCTCTATACCTCCCACATGCTCAATATAATGAGGAATTAACTTTATTTCAGTTTTTGATTCGACGTCGTTCAAGGTAACAAAATAAGGGCTCATCGATTTATCAAATTGCATATGTTTGGTTAAGATCTTCTAAGCTTATTAGGAATAATTATCCTTAACCAGATTCTCTAACGTCTCTTCCGAATGTCTCCATCCTGGAAAATCAATCCATTAATGATGACATCGCTTGACTCAATTAACTAACAACGTCTGGAAATGTTTAGATAATCATTTTAACGAATGATTACCATGAAGAAGAAATGATTCATGAAATCTTTTCTGAAGTTCGTAGAAGACTAATGAGTGGGGAAAAAGAAATTTGTATAATTTTAAATCAAATATTAAAATAATAATAATATACTCAGAGGTCTGCTGTCATACGTATTAAAGCATTTATCATTTCTTAAATTATTATTTTTTGTAAAATATTTGTTTTAATTTTATTAATAATTCTGGGAATGAATACATTTAATTTGAGAAATCTTTGTGAAAAACAAATTTTAAATCTAATGACTTAAATATTTTATTACAGAAAATATTTTGAATTGAGGATAAAAATCAAACTATACAGTAAGTTAAAATTTATTTTAATCAAAAAAACCGTTTTTAAATAAAGTAATGCAATTACTTCTCAAAAGGAATTTTTTTTATTTTTTCTTTGTGAAATGAAGCTATTGCTGTAATGAGAATCTTAATAATAAGAAGAAGAAATTTAAAATTTATAGATCTGTGTTATTTATTCATTAAAATGTATTTCGAATGTTGTCTCGAAAGCTTATTTAAATTTCAATAATACATAGAAAATTAATTATTTTTGCATGTTTCTATGCTTTTATGAGAAATAAAATTAATTAAATTTAATGTAATTTGTTTTATACTTTTATTTTTAAGTGTTATTCCAGTCTTGCTTACGCACATATTGTATAAGTTTTCTTCCGTTATTTTTTTGTAATAGAAAGATTTTTTTTTTTTTTTTTTTGTTAAAAATTCATCCCTTTTCAAAAATGCATCATCGCGATATTTGATAAGCTCTTCATTGATTCTATTGATCTTAAAGAATCATTGATCTTGAGTCATTGATACTATTGATATTGATTCATTTATTCTATTGTTCTTGATTCATGGATTCTATTGCTCTTGATTCATTGATTCTATTGATCTTGATTCTTTAATTCTATTGATCTTGATTCATTGATTCTATTGATCTTGATGCATTCATTCTATTGATCTTAAAGATTTATTGATTTTAAAGGTTCATTGATTCTATTTCAAATTAAATCACATATAATTAAACAAATATTTTTCTTTTTTTTCTTAATGTATAATCGCTCTTATCAAATCAATATTTTTTTTGAAATCCATCGTAGCCCTTTTAGAAAAAAATACTTAATCATTTTTTTAATTGTAGAAAAATTTAGAAAATGTTCTACCAAATGATGTGAATATTTAAGGAACCTTATAAAAAATAATATAATGCATGACAAATCTGTTTCGAAATTTCTTTTTACCTTTATAGAACTGAAAAAGAAATAATTTAGACGATCACTTGCTTGCGTGTTTGATGCAAGGAGTAAGTCTTGGTCTATTAGGTAGTGTGGTAGTAGATGCTAATTAATATGTAAAGGGACGATAATTTGACTCTTGCTGCGGAAAATCGAGTGCTACTTTGAAAATGAACGGCTCCTTGCAGTTTTTTTTAAATCTTGGACGCATTTTTTTAAACCTCCTTGGGCTTCATGTTCCACTTATATATGTCACGAACAGCCTACCAACGGACGATGAAGAGAGGACAATGTCTTCTAGAAGGAGTTTTAGGGATAATAGTGTTAGAGATAATAATGATTAAATTTTCCGCAGATAATGTATAATTTAGTCAGTGTAGCAACAGTATGTTATATACTTCAACTTCTGTTTTTTTTAACAAAACAAACAAACTTGCTCCTAAGTCCGGCTAGTAATGATACTTGTAAATAATTAATTAAATTAGATAGTATTATTTAAACTTTGATTTTCATTTAATTAATTAGTTTAAATTAAAGTTCACGAATAGCCCCGCATAAAAAAACACGGAAAACTATTACCAAGCAACCTAACAGTCGATGAAAAACCTTTATTCATATTGTCATAATCGCTATCCTCGTTTCAGGAAATAGTGATTGGGGTTGCTGACGTCACCAGGGGATTTAAACATGAGCCCTCCTGCCAACCAATTACGGTACCACTGGGCCAAATGTTGAGCAAAATCTGGCATTGACAGTTATTTTGCTTGGTTGGGTTTTTTCCCAAATACTGCTTGTAAATGTGGACAGTTAGCCCTAAAACTTCTCCGCTGTCCTGTGGAATAGCATTGATTCATGGAAGTGGTATTATCCATTGTAAAATGGTCGATAAGCTTTATGGGAGAACTTGAAGATATTGTATTCGAGGAGGAAATAATTGAGAAAATGTTTTATGTAAAAGTCTAACATCTGATCTGCTGGTATTTGATTATCAGAAAAGTTTGCTCTTAAAGTATTATTGTGAAGTATTTGTTTTAAATTTGAGTGAATTGTTACTTATGACCATAAATACGAAATACTATTGACCAAAAAAATTTCTCCATGATACTGCAAATCAAGGTTCAGATCTCATTTCTACGTTATATTTTACTGGATTGAAGACCCTCTGATTGTCTTAAGAAATTCATGAGTGAGACATTATTACAAAGTGGCAGCCAGGTCAGATAATGTTGTTGCTTTCACTGACTGATCAATGCGAGAATCAGAGTCGAGTATTCGAGAAGAATGATTAGCAGGGTCTTTTTCTTTCTTCCCCGAGAAAATAGGGGGAGAACGAAATGTCAGCTGTGATTGTTATGACTCTTTTTGCCCCCTGCTGGCTCACCAATCACAAGCAACTGCCAGACACTCAATCGATCGCCCACCCTCAAAGAAAGTAAAAAAGAAACACAAAAAAGGAGATTTCCGGATTTTTATGGCAGTTTATATAAAAGAGACGTGAATTCTGCTTTTACTCCAATTCCAATATATGATTCATCTTTCGATGGATTGAGGACAATAACAATTGCTTGCATGAACTTCGCGGGCCAAATTGCTGTCCAAAATCAATATTTTATGTACTGTTTTAAAGTGCCAACTATGCATCAAAACTGTTAATAAGAGTAATGATTTTTGAGGAGTAATGTTTTAAATATAGCCAAAACATATTTTCGAAATAGAGGGAAAAAAATAAAAATCTGAAGAGAAAATTTTATTTTAAATAGCAAAAATAATTTTTTTCTCCGAAAATTTGTCGCTCTAAGTGAGAAACGTTCCATAATATATAAGGAGATTTTATTTCGTGCATCGGTGAGCTTCGTGTTCTACTATGAACAGCTATTATGAAATACTTTTATATACTTTTTTTGTATTATGAACAGCTTTTATAAAGTACTTTTATATACTTTTTGTATACTATGAACAGCTTTTATAAAGTACTTTTATATACTTTTGTATACTATGAATAGCTTTTATGAAGTACTTTTTATACTTTTAGTATACTATGAACAACTTTTTTTGAAGTACTTTTCTGGAGGACTTTTTAAAGGTAGCTTGTTGAATTTACGTCGTATGAAGGAAAACTCTTATAACTCCCACCAGGCTAGCTGGCAATCAATCTGTGTTAACGCTGTCACAATCGCATCTCCTCGTTTCTAAAAGCAATAACTGCAACGAACACCACCAGCTAATCCAAACATGAGACCTTCTGAACAATCACTGTGCACGCTTTTACAGGTGGGAAATATTAATGGATTAGTATTAAATAATAGTAAAATATTAATTAAAATATTATTAGCGTTGTAAAATATTAATGTATCTCTTTTCCATTCGATTGTAAGTGGCATGAGCCTTAAAGTTAAATAATTTAATAAAATCAATTAAATTTCCATCAAACATAGTAAAGTGAACGAGGCTTGAAATATTATCAAAATAATTGATGAATTTTGTATAAATATTTAGCGTATTGAATATTTTAATTTTATTCAAACATTTAAATGTTTTAAAAGTATAATAATTAGTAAAGAGAAGCATGGATTTTGGAATTAAAACTGGTGTTCTCCAGTAAAAATGAACAAAATATTTCGGAATTAAAAATTGTAAATGCACTCGAACCAAATGAAGTTTGTCTCATTAAAGTGAATCCACTTATTAATATTTAACAATGTTTTCCTAACATATATTTATAGTACTAATACCTAAAACCAAAAATTAAATATTAACTGATGTTTTGAATTTAACATTCATTCGTTCGACGACTTTATTTTCCAAACTATTTGTGAGTTAATGTTAAATTTTAATTAATACATTAATATATGGTTTATTTAATTGTGCATTCGAATTCTCGTAAACATATTCAGCATTTGTAACATCATATTTAACAAATTGACAGAAATTTTTCAAATATTTCATCTTGGTAAAAAAGATGTAGCACTTAATCTGAAAATGGGGAGTCAAACAAAGGTGCCATCACTTTTATTTTAAATAATTTTAACAGTACAAGGCCAAATAATATAATAATGTCGTTGCATAGTAGTAAACTCAGTTAGTGTGCAAAAAGAACTCAGATCTAAACTCACTAGTAGTAATCTGTAACAATGATTGTATTCAGCAACGAGGAGACTCGTTGCTGATGGCAGTGGCAGCGTGTGCGAGTGTCTTTCATTGGTAGTCAACTTATTTGGTAGGAGTTGTCTGGGTTTTCGGCTATGCGACACATAAATGCAGGGCAGATAACTCTAAAAAGACTACCTTCATGGTTTTCGTGATATATATAAAACGATTTGTGAGAAAAGTAATTGATAAAATTGATCTGATGAAACTAAAAATATAGACATTTAGTTCAGGGTTTTTTTCCAACTGCTGGATGCTTGACTATCAGGTCATTGATACGCCAATATTATAGTTGTTTAGAGTTATTCCAGAGTGCACTACTGGAGGCTTGCTACACTTCACCCACTAGAGAGAAAAGAGGGAGGGCAGGGCCTTCTGAGAGACCTTTTAGGACCCTCCTGTACATTTCTGTACAGAACAAAACCATGTAAACTCTCATAAGTCTTCAAAACTCGATGCGAGACTCTCACATTCTCCACCGAGTCTCGCATCGAGTCATCAACTTCATTATGTGTCATTTTATAATTTCATATTTTGATGAAATATTAAACATGCATATGATCCAGTTTTTTAATTTAATAAAAAAAAATAAACCCTTAATTATAATAAAAATATTTCATTCATTGTTTTTTTATTTATTCCAAACTAAGAAAAAGAAATTTGTCAATAACACGCTTGCCTAGATGTGGTCTCATCCACGTTATTTCTTTATTTCTCGTCCTAATGTCAGCCGTCCGCGAATACTTATTTCATATATTCACTTAAATATTATAAAAATAATAAGCACTAAATTATAAGAACTTAAATATTATAAAAATATTTCTTTCAATACTTTGTGATTTATTCCAAACAAAGAAATAAGAAATTTTCTGAATAATGCGCTGGCCTAGATGTGGTCTCATCCATATTATTTCTTCATATTTCGTCCTAAAGTCAGCCGTCCGCGAATGTTTGTTTCATATACACTGAAGTGACAAAAGTCTTGGGATAGCAATATGCAAATTTTCAGATGACAGTAGCATCGCGTAGAACAGGTATAAATGCGCAGTGCTTTCGCAGAGCTTTCATTTCTGTTCAAGTTATTCATGTGAAGAGGTTTTGACGTGATGATGACCGCACGACGGGAATTAACAGACTTTGAACGCGGCATGTTAGTTGGAGCTAGACGCATGGGTCATGCCATTTCGAAATCGTTAGGGAATTCAACATTCCCAGATCCACTGTGTCAAGAGTGTGCCGAGAGCATGACATTTCAGGCATAACATCCCACCATGGACAGCGCAGTGGTCGACCGCCTGCACTTAACGACCGAGACCGGCGACGTCTGCAAAGAGTCGTAAATTCTAACAGACAAGCAACACTGCGTCAAATAACCGCAGAAATCAATGTGGGACGTACAAGGGACTTGTCTGTTAGAACTGTGCGGAGAAATTTGGCTTCTTAGGCTATTCCAGCAGAAGACCGACTCGAGTGCCTTTACTGACAGAACGACATCGCTTGCAGCGACTCGTGGGCACGTGAGCATATCGGTTGGTCCCTAGATGAATGGAAAACCGTGGCCTGGTCCGATGAGTCACGATTTCAGTTGGTAAGAGCTGATGGTAGGGTTCGAGTGTGGCGCAGACCCCACGAAGCCATGGACCCAAACTGTCAGCAAGGCACTGTTCAGCTGGTGGTGGCTCCGTAATGGTGTGGGCTGTTTTTTCATGGCATGGACTTGGTCCTCTGGTGCGACTGGACCGAACATTGACTGGAAATGCTTATGTTCAGCTACTTGGAGATCACTTGCAGCCATTCATGGACTTCATGTACCCAAACAACGATGGGATTTTTATGGATGACAATGCGCCATGTCACCGGGGCCACAACTGTTCGCGATTGGTTTGAAGAACATTCTAGACAATTCCAACGAATGATCTGGCCACCTAGATCGCCCGACATGAATCCCATCGAGCATTTATGGGACATCATCGAGAAGTCTGTTCGTACCCAAAATCCTGCACCATCAACGCTTTCACAATTATGGACGTATATCGAGACAGCATGGCTCAATATTGCTGCAGAAGACTTCCAACGACTTGTTGAGTCCATGCCACGTCGAGTTGCTGCACTTCGTCGGGCGAAAGGAGGGCCGACACGATATTAAGAGGTATCCCATGACTTTTGTCACTTCAGTGTATTCTCTATGTTTTATATGGAACTGCAAAATAGCCCCTTTCATTTTAAAATTGCACTCAACAAATTAGATGTAGTTGTTGTTAGATAAAGCATTTAAATGGGTGAGCCTATTTCCTCAAAGTATATTTGTAAATAAATATGAATATTAAAAATTTGTGAATAGGATCTCTTTTGTTACTGTAAAAATTGGACCAAATACTGAAATTATGGTAATTTCTGTAAATCAAATGCTTTTTATACTCTTTATTGTATTGTAATTTTTATTTTTAATTATAAATAAATAAATAATAGATAACTTTCAGAATTTTTGTATGTATATGCAGCATGCCGTCAAATAACGGCCAGTGTATGTGCCCAGTGATCTGTGTATCCCTGCAAAAACGCATGCCACCTGCGGAATTCAATATTTGCTCTCTTGCAATTTAGCTAGCAAACACTACTTTTAGCATGTCTGAGACAAATTTGGTTATTAAGCAGGCAATATTATGTCTTAATTTTTGAATACCATATTTTCAAATTAATTTATCTTTTAAGTTATTAAACAGTTTCTTGCTTTTGTTTTAAATTTCTGCCCTGAGAATTATAATAATGAATCCCTACAAATAATTCTCATTATTCTAAACACCAAGACTCAAAAAGTGTTTTAAATGCATACCGAGGCCTCACTCGTGTCCGAATATTGGCGTGCATTTGAGGGTTAGGTTCGAACCCTATGGGGGCATCTGGTAATTATAACTGTCAAAAATGAGAATATTCATTGATGATTGTGACAACACGTATTAAACGTCTCGAAGCAATAGTCAGCACTAGAAAGAATTATCCTGATTTTCTTCCATACGACACGCAAATGCGAGGTAATTACCCTAATAGTCCTCCTGGAAGGTGTTGTCCTCTATTCATCGCCCATTGGTAGTCTGTTTATGGCATACATAAGTGGAACATTGTTATAAAAACACTATAGATAATTCTTATTATTCTAAACACTAACTCCCACAATATATTTTAAATACATATCGATTCACTTTGTGTAAGTCTGGGATTGTCAGTCCATTTTATTTCAGAAATCAAATAATTCAATTAGAATTCAATACGAGAGCAACTATATTTTGCAAAGTACACAAAATCGCTAGCATACTTTATTTACCTATTTAACGGATCACAGCCTTTATTTGTCTTCAATCTTATACAAACAGTGCCTTTCCTCGCTGCCGACAGAAACGTGGTAGCTCTCACTGTTTTGCCCTCAGGCCATCAGAAACACGATTCCTTATTTATTCAGGTTGATTTCCTGGCACGAAAATGTCATCGCCAAGTTGGCAAAGAATTTATATGGGCTGTGCTCCGTGGAATGGAACTGGATGTGCTTTCTGTATACTACAATTCCTGGTAGAAATTGAAGTAATTGAAAAAGGCATGAAATCACTTGTGAAAATCGCCGCATTACAGTGATCATGTCTACATATTTTTTCACATCTAATTATATTGTAATTACCTGTTCTCAGATTTACTGGGAAGATAAGTGCAGCAGAATACCGTGAAAATCTAAAACACGGAATTTTATATGAAAAATCGTATAAATCAAAAATTGTCTTTTTTTTACGAAAACCGTGTAAATTGAAATAAAAAGAACACAATTAATTTAATGAATTATTTAAATATTTTTTTTTTTTTTTTTTTTACAAATGAAAATAGGATTTCTCAGAAATACCACGAAAATCGAATAAAATTTATAGTGGAAAATACCTACTCCGCCCGATAAGGGCGACTTCCGATTTTCTGCCCTTATTCGACAACCAATTTTTTTTTAAATGTATAGGTTAATCTGTTATTTTATAACATCGTATAAATATAAAGTACAAGTGAAAAACAATACCAGGCTATTCATGAGATAAGAAATCCATGAATATATGTGGCCTGAAGGCCAATTGGCTTGCGCTGTGGCGTTTGGTACCACAGGCTTCAGGTTCGAATCCAGACGGTGGCATGGTGTTTGTTAGTGTTTCGGAAGCCATGTTAAACTGTATGTCCGGGTCTAATTAGTGGTCCAAAGTGGGCAGAAAATGGCAGTCGAGCGACAAACCAAACCACACCATAAAAATGTAGGATATTTTTTTTTATTCCCAATGCAGCTGGCAAACAGACATAGACGTCTTAGATGCCTTAAGGCAAGCGCTGCACAGACGTTACTCACTTTGCATTACCCAGGGGGCGCGTGTAACTTGAAGATAAGCCACGGACGCGGAGTAACAATGCCCCCGCAACGCTCTACGATCATATTAGACCGGGACCTACGATTTAAAGTGGATTCCGAACCACTACACACATCCATGGCACCGCCGGGATTCGAACCCGAAACTAGTGGTACCGAGCGCCAAAGCGCTAGCCACTCGGCCATTCAGGTCCCCATGTAGGATATTTATATTATAACTTGACAATTCATAAATAAAAAATAGATGAATGCTTAATTACTTCCATTATTATGAAAGATTATTAACCTTTTCTTTTTGAAATCCTTTGGTGAAATAGTTTTATTAATTATTTAGTGGTTTCACTTTCATCAATCGATGGCATTTTAGGCGATTCTTGCTTGATGGTTGATGATTAAAAATTTCAAAGGTGTTGATTATTTCTAATGGTTTTGATTGTTGATGGATTTGAGGTGTTGATTATTTCTAACGGTTTGAGGTGTTGATTATTTCTAATGGTTTTGATTGTTGACGGATTTCAGGTGTTGATTATTTCTAACGGTTTTGAGGTGTTGATTATTTCTAATGGTTTTGATTGTTGATGGATTTGAGGTGCTGATTATTTCTAATGGTTTTGATTGTTGATGGATTTGAGGTGTTGATTATTTCTAAATTTTTATTATACTAACTGGGCCATTCATAAAAAAATAATTTAATGCTTAATTACTCCCATTACTATGAAAGATTATTAATGGTTTCTTTTTGAAATTCTTCGGTGGGTTTCACTTTCATCAATCGATCGTATTTTAGACGATTCTTGTTCGATGATTAAAGATTTCAGAGGTTATGATGGTTTTTACTCCAAATAATAAATTATTTCGAGGTATATCCTTTTCTTTCAATGTTGGTTCTTTTAATACAAATGTTCTGATTTTTTTTTTTTAATTAGCAATATTTTTTTGTAATTTTTAAATAATGAAAATAATTTTTCATCACTAGTACGTCAATTAATTAATATCGATTATTTAATGTAAAAATGCCAATTTTTAAAATAAAAAAAAATGAAATGCATTTTGTTTTACGAAAATATTCAATGTACTCTTTCTTTATGAAAGTAATGATTTATTTCATTTCATACAGCTAGAGATGGCATCATTCATTTATCTTGCTGCGTTTATAGCGATATTTCTTTTTTCCATAACTCGAAAAATTTGAGTAATGTAAGATTTATTCAGAAAAATTCGGGGCATTTTAAAATATGATGTTGTTATTTATCTGAAATGTTTTTTTTATTGTTGAAGAGAACGCAATTGTTATTTAAAAAAGGATGATCAATAAACCTACTTTCTCAAAAGCAATAAATACGAAAATTATTCAGTAATACAAAATAAAAAATTGTGTTATTTTTTTTACACCTTTTACATTATTAGAATTGTTTTTTATAAGCAATACAAAGTTTAAGAAATCAAATTTATAGTTTCAAGTAAAATCTTCAGCTGTAGAAGTAACTTGACCTTTCATTCAGCAAAAATTTTTAATCAATTTCTCGTGCATTTGAAAAATTAGCCAAAATATTTTTTCTCTTCTGTGAGCTTACATTCAATTTTTTGTATAATTCAGAATTATTCAGAAAAATTCGGGACATTTTGAAATATGATGTTGTTATTTATCTGAAATGCTTTTTTTTTTTTTTTGTTGTTGTTGAAGAAAACACAATTGTTGTTTAAAAGTATGATCAATAACTTTATTTTCTCTAAATTAAAAAATACGAAAATTATGCAGTAATACAAAAATAAAAATTTTAGTTATTTATTTACACTTTTTCACATTATTAAAAATGTTTTTATAAGAAATAAAAAGTTTCAGAAATCAGAATTATAGTTTCAAGTATTACCTTTAGCTGAATAAGTAACTTGAGCTTTCATTAAACAAAAATTTTTAATTAATTTCTTATGTATTTGAAAAATAATCCAAAATATTTTTTTTCTTCTTTGAGCTTACACTTCTTTTTTTTTTTTGGTAAAAATACAGAATTAATCAAAAGGAACTTATTGAACGTACTTATTATATAGATGTTTTTGAAATAGTCAAATTTATAAATTTTAATCTTTGCTTACAAAGCGAAAAACATTTTTGAGCAAAAAAATCTATAATATATTATTCTTAAATATTTTAAAGGGTCATGTTAATAGCAGGGGAGAAAATTTGTTTCATTATTTATTAGCAAAAATAACCTCAATGCTCAGGTGCTAAAGAAGTTTTAATTGGAATGTGTTCTTTGTTGGAAATAATCTTCGATTTTCTGCTTTTTCTTTGAGAAAAAAAGAAGAATTATTTTTTCTCAGCTCTTTTTAATTAATATTTTAAATTAGCTCTCCTTAACAATAATGATAATGAACACTAATGATTCATTGGCAGACAATTATTGTTTTTTTTTCTTGAACAGAATTACTTTTCTTAAGTCACGAGACAAAATTAATGTTTGCTCAAAACAGAATTTTTTGTAATATGCCTTTTAAATTAGCTGATTGCCTTGACTGTGAATCCTACCAGTATAAAGAAAATGAACTGACTGCAAATTTAGTGAAGCATTTTTCACTATTCTTGTTAATTTTCTTTTAAGTCGTTAAATTGTATGTGTTACTTAGCTAACGCTTCTAGACCATTAAAAATTATAATGTTTTAAGGGTGATAGTAATATTTTATCGTCGTTAATTCATTGGTTATACTATTAAAATTTTTTATTTTTTATAAGAGAAAAAAGCGTAAAGCACATTTGCTTTTAAATATCTTCTAAAATCATAAGATAAGACATTAATCAAATCTACAAATTGGTTTGTTAAAAATTATTAAATTTAGTCTATTAAATCGAAAACACAAGACATTTTTTTTTTTTTTTTTTTTTGTATTCTTGGCTCTTGTTTGTTGCAATCACTGCACTGAAAAACAGTAGATTTGGTAGAGAATGTAACAGTACAGATTTCACTGCTAGGTGAGAGTTTTCAAAAAGTTTTCTTCTTTTGAGCATGCAAATATGAGGAGGTTACTTTTAAAAGTGTTAAGGAAGGCTCTGTTGTCAACCAAAATTGTAGCATACTAAGTAAAATATGATTCTTCTACTTCATTGGCACAGTAACCTTATGGTGGGCCAAGGC
The DNA here is from genome assembly GCA_021605095.1 of Caerostris extrusa. Lineage (NCBI taxonomy): Eukaryota > Metazoa > Arthropoda > Arachnida > Araneae > Araneidae > Caerostris > Caerostris extrusa. The sequence goes on from BPLR01002097.1 coordinate 156,896, forward strand.
CGTCTACATACTGGCATATTTCGAGAGAGATTTTTTCTTTTTATGGGGTAGTGTTATCAGCCCTATGGCCAACACATACTACAGCCCTATTAGACCGGGATCTACAGTTTAAAGTGGATTTCAAACCACTACAAACATATATCTGCACCCCCTGACCCCGAAACCTGTAGCACCGAGCACCAGAGTACTAGTGTCTCTGCCCTCGGCCCAGATTATTATACTGATATTAAAATGTACGAAATATTTTTTCTCATTGTATACTTAAAACCATAAAACTAGCATCATGATATTTCTTAATCTAAATATCATACCTGATAAATAGGGAAAACTAGTATAAAATGTTCTTTCTTCTATAGCAAATGCATTCTCTTTTTAAAAATAAATGTTTTCTTTAATGAAATGTTCTTAATACAAAAAAAAGCGCTTTTACTCATTTTTTTCTTTAAAATTCAACTTTCAGTGATGTATTTTTAATGAAAATTGAGTTGATCCATTACATTGCACCGTATTTACTCCATATCTCTTTGTCAAAGTGAAATAGCTCGCTTTTATTAAGATTTCGATAGTAATTTTAATGAGCTCGCCTAAAAAAAAAAGTAATCTAGGTAATGAATGGATTTAGGGAGAAACCGCCGTGAAATATTCTTTTACCCAATTTAACCAGTTTGCTTTTTGTTTCTTTACCGTTGAAAATTGTCGTATCATGAATGGCAACAGTGACACATAAGAGCCTGCTTTTGAAGTATTAGGCAATTAAAGTGTAATCTAGATTAACAATGTCCTTTTATGTGTCCCATGTTGCTTTAAGATTTATTACAGTAATGTAGTTTAGCTTCTCTGTACTTGCTTATTATTTTTTGTACTGCTATATCCTCCATTGCGTGTCGTTTTTTTATTTGCCATTTTGAAAATATGTGTTGGTTATTGTGCTTAAATTTCGTCATCTATTATGGTGTTTTTATTTTTGAACACTTATTAAAACAAAGAGTAAGTAACGTAACAAGTAACTTAGATTATAATAAATATGCGGCGTATTTCATTCGGAAAATTACCCTTTCAGCATAAATCAGTAATTTCGCTTCTATTGAATATTTTTGTATTTATTACATGTAAAGGATGGTTTAAGGTAAAGTTTATGCCGTGTAAAAGGATATTTTATAGGGACAATGATGTTGCGGTATATTTATTTAATAATCATTGATTTTCTGAAGGGAATTTATGGTTCTATATCATCGTTGATCTTTAGTTTATTGTAATTATAAAGATAAAAAAGCAATTTCTACACATTTCATGGCTTTCCCTCACAGCTTTAATGTAGAAGTTTTTATTTATTTCATATATTATAGTGTAGGGTATTTACACTTCTATGTGTTGGTTGATCAGCTTGAGAAAACTTGTGTCCACTTTGGCGAAACCACTACTTTTGGTAGATCGGCTGCCACCACAGATTGACAGTTTGGAGACTCTCAAAGTGCGACTTGTTGAATTCCTACCCTTCTCCAACCAATGGTTTATCGTGTTTATCGTGTTTACACCACCATTTACTGAGATCTCTTTAGATCATGAGCCCAGTTCGCTAACAACTAACCACTGAGGTCAAAAATATATGGTACATTTCCCTAAGGAAAAAAAATTACAGATAAAATATTTTTGAGTATTTAAACATGAAAGAGTCGTATAATTAGTGCTTGAATAATTGTTAAATTGTTAAAATTTGAATTTTTACGTTTTTTTCTTTTACATTGCTTCAAAAAACTAAAATAGCTGCTTACTTAACTCCTTAAATTTTATTTATAATTAATTAATTATGCATTGTAACACACTCTAGTAAAATAGAATTCGATAAATTTAAGTGATTTTTTTTATTTCTAGTGTTGAAATAAAATAATTTAATGGTTAGATTATTGTTTCGCAACTTACGTTGGGAATCATTTAGTTATAAATATATGATTAATAACAATATTTGATAATATTAATTGGATAAAACTAATTAAATGCATAATAATAATTACTGATATTGTTATACGTTCAACGAGAAGTATATCTTCTTTAGATATACACACTTTTGCCTTCAGTTTTTGACTTACATTCTTTTCCATCACTGAGAATGGAAACATTACTCTTGTTACATTACGTTTTTAAATTAATTTATTTTATATATTTTTGTACATTTATTATTTTTTTTTTATTTTTTTTTTTTTTTTCTATTTACGCATTTATTGTTTTTCTTATTTGATGATATTTGGTATTATTTACTATCTTAATGCATATCTCACACATTTTAAATTGATAGTTATGCTGGTATTTATTTGTCATTTGATTAATTCTACAGATATGTTTTTTTTTAATTTCTGCTAAGTATTGATCCACTTGCTTGCCATACATGGCGATTCATGTCCCGAAAATATAAATCCCGACGATTAAGTAGAAACTAGGTTGCACTCTTTAGTCTTTTTGTACAATATATCTCTTTGGCCGCGGCTTTTGGTGGACAGGCAATACACGTTTTCAGATGTATCAATCTGTTGGTAATTATCAACCCTTTGGAGCTGAAACTGCTTGGGATTTAAGCGATATGCCACTTCCTGAGCATCTCGGTAATGGGGGGGATCTGACCATATAGATTCGTACTAGTATACTTTCATTATTCCACTTCAGGCTCTATGGTGGGTGGTAAAGTATCAGACCTGAATTAAATTTTTGACCTCGGCAAAGATCTAAATTTGCTACTCTAACTTGTCTCAAATCATTCTTGGTTTTCATCAAAAGTCAGAATTATCCTTTTATGAATGGTATCTACATTTGCCCGTTTCTAATATTATCTGCTTCTAGTAAGAATTTAGCAACTATGTTCCCTTTCAAAATAGAAAGGGTTGCAGAAAATTAGTGGAGATTTAAAAACAATACAAAAAAAAAGACTTTAATCTGATGACCTTTTTTTTTTAACTAAATTTCATAGCAGTTTTGCACGCCAGTCTTTTATTGTGAATGCACTTATTTGGGTACATTTCAACACCCTACTATTTCTACACACAAATTCTAATCATGTTTAGTATAAACACCGAACTCCCTTTTCAGACATAGGAAAAAAAACTCTGAAGATATGTATTATTTCAAAATTTTGTCTTTTTCCTCCTCGACTGTTAATACAACTTGTCATAATAAATGAATCCCGAACTTATGGGATATATCCAATCTCTGTACGGTGAAAATTTTTGTTAACTTGGCACAAGTCTAACCTGAAAACTCTCGGATAGTATGAACCAATTAGAAACTAATTGTGTATTACAAAAATTATAATATACTTATATTTCTTAACTAAAATCATATATTAAAAATTATTTAAATATAACCATTTTGGAATAACGAAGCAAAAGTTAATTAAGCATATTATAAAAATATGTACTTCTGTTTCTTAGAATTTCTTGATTGAATCAAATCCCAGCTTTAATTTAAAATGACAGAAAATTCAATGCGTACTAACGTATAAACCTTAACAGCTCCTTAAAATTTATTATTACTAGATTCATAATTTAAACTGAAGGAATAATTTCATTAGAGAGTTTTATAAGCAAAATTTGTGGAATAAAAATGTTGGATATTCTGTAAAATATTTTTAAACTCTTTTCATTAAGAAGCTTCCCTTTTAGCTTATGAATAAATTGGTAATGCATTATCGAAAGTTAAAATTGCTACAATTACAGTTAAATACTTACTGTAATTGAAACAAAAAAAAAGGTTTGAAAGTATAATGTGTTTCATGTAATATTCTTTCAAAAAAAGTATTATTTTCAATTTGTTAAATAATTTAAGGTAAAAAAAGAAAGGTATTTTAGAATAAAAATTTGTCTTTTCAGTGCATAAAATTCCCATGTGTGGAGACCCTTGTATTTATTTAAATTGAAAACATCAAAATGTAAGTAATTTATGGACATTATCTGTTAGTATAAAAAGAATCTCATGAATAATTAAGATAACATCTTAAAGATACAAAGTGTTTTATTTATCAAAATGATTTTACCAGAAATTAAGTATACCATAAAACACTATCTATTATTCCAAGCTAATGAAATGATTTCCATAGAAATAAATTTCTTTAAATTTATCAATATACATGTTCAGCCAAATTTGATCCTGCCATTTTTTCTTAAATTAATTTCATTTATCTTGATATTCATTTTATAGAAAAATTACTCGGTAACAATTCTTTGCTCTATAAAATATTATCTTTTCAGATATCCTTTTATGGAAATTATATATAAATATTTATATATAGCGCAGAGATTTATAAGTCTTTACAATTTTTTAATCTTTTTTTGTGGCTCTTTCTAAAGGTATCTGTTTAATATTTACTGTTACAGTTATGGTTAAATTTACTGTTACGGTTATGATTAAATTTACTGTGATTTTGTACTAAATCGGTGAATTTTTGTATTCATGGGGCAAATCAGAAGTTGCATGAACAAATTAAATGGTTAAATTTACAGTTAGTTAAATTTACTGTGGTTAAACTTACATGGGGCAAATGTTACATGGTTCAATGGTTAAATGGTTTTACTGTGATTTTTTGTACTAAATCGGTGAATTTTTGTATTCATGGGGAAAATCAGATGTTGCATGAACAAATTCAATTTTTCCTCTATATCTGTAGAGATAAAAGAGGAATCTTGATCTGGTCTATAGATATGCTTTTTTGCAGATCTTGGCTAGTTGGCCATATGCTGACCTCTGAGGTTGGTTCCTGTAAAATATAGTAGACGCCAACCTCGTCATGCATTACTTTAAATTTATCAAATAACAGGATATATAATTTTTTTTTGATATGTGCTCTGATTCCTGGTGGTCAGATGAACAATATTGAACTTGTTTTGAATATGAACACTGGGTCATGGACAACCTTTTATGGAAGATAGAGAGAAAAATCTCTGCAAATTGCACAATACCATATATGTTGAAAATATTGATTAGTTTGATATCAACTTAAGAGATTTTTTTAATTTCAATGAAGTAAAACCGGTTTCTAGATGTATCCAACACACTTTTGTCCAAAAATGCATCTAGATCACTAAAAAGGGCAAACTAATTGACATGCAAAACAACTATAAAATGCTGAATAAACTTAATATAAGATAATTTATTAAATTGTTATCGTTGCGTACTTATAAGCAATCATTAATCGTTGTCAAATAACATTCAAATGCGTAAGTCAGTTTGGCACTACACGTATCTGCTCATAAACTTTATTTAGTGATGAATATTAGCAAATTGAAAAATTAGGAACAGCTTGATTAATGGAAATTTAGAAATAGTTTTGTGCATGGCTGATACAAAAAAATTTAACCAAATATTCAAACAATTGTTTAATCAATGCACAGTCTTGCATCAAATGAAATTTTTATTAATCTTTCTATTTCCTTTTCTTTTTAATGATATATGTTAAACATAAATAATATATTACTTATAACTTCCATTCTTAGCGACCCTTTCATAAGAATGATTCAATCAATGTATTTGGCATTTGGTCTTAGAAAATCCAGCTATCCCTTGTATAGAAGATAAGGTAGGGTAGAAATTGTATGAGTCTTTATTATGAAAGAAATATCAATTATCCATTGAAAGTGGACTGCGCTTGTCCTTAGGCTCTGAAAACGGATGTAATCATTGAATATGATGTCCAGTTCTTTTAATATCCTACAAGCCAGACATATAGATTTCTAGGAACTTTACAATTCACTGCAACTGTTTAAGTAAAGCTTAAATGATGAAAACCATTTTAATTTTGACAAAAAATGTATTAAATTTATGGGATAGCAGTTAAAATTTTGGAAAAAAAGTTTGGTTTTTTGTAGCTCCGCAGTTTATTGGAAAAAAAATTGGTTATTAAATCACTGGTTAAAATCTCATTCCCGAATTTAGAATATTTATTTATTTAAGGAAATATAGATGTTATTAATATTCTTCTTTTAATGCGGGATAATTTTTAACCTTTTGGATGTCATCAATAAACCAACGAATTTTTTTTTTTTTTTCTGAATATTGGGGGGGCTAATGTTTCACTTATGTATACAACGAACAGTCCACCGATGGGCGATAAAGGGAGGACATTTCCTTCTGGAAGGACTTTTAGAAGAATTTAACCCTCATTTATGTGTCGTATAGCATCCTTGTGCACGTTACCACGGGCCCACAGTTCAGGCAGCCCATGAAGTTTGTTGACCATTTTACATTAGAATCGGAATTTCTTCAGTCTCTGATATACTCACTACAGTTTCTAATAGATACACCAAAGGATGTCCAGAATTCATATCTTCTTTCCCCTAATGTAATCCAATGGATATATTTTCTGACTTACAGATTTATCATACTTATTCCTGACGTAAACATGTGAACTTTTTCGATTCGACTCGTTTACTAGGCTAAAAATTCAGTTGCTCCAAACACCAGATCTCTTCCAGACAGATGTTGAAGGTATAAACTTCGCTATTTTCCTGGCGGCCTGATGATCATTTGGGTAGCGCTTTGGCCTTTGGTACCACAGGCTCAAGTTCGAATCCCTGGCGGTGGCATGGATGTTTTGTTAGTGGTTCGGAATCCACTTGAAATTGTAGGTCCCGGTCTGTTTAACCCTCGTGGGCACAAGATGACCGTAAAGCGACAAACCAAACTAAATTACTATTTTCCTGAAATTATAGATGAAGAATTAAGTATTTACTGAAATTACTACTTTAAAAAAGCTACTTTTATAACTTTTTTAAAGCAACTTTTCTTATCAAACTCTTAATGAAAAATATATAAAATAAATATAAAATGAAAATGTTTAAAATATTTACTCTCGTCTAAACTTTTAAGCACATAAAATAATTACTTTATTAATTAATCAATGCAGATGAACAATCAAAAATAATGTAAGCTCATTAAAATTTAGAAAAAAATACTGCACAATAGAAACTTTTTAATCAGGATTTTGTAATTTTTTAAACTATGTAACCAGTGATAATCAAAGCGCTAGATCATTAAATTACTTAATTAATACTCTTATTCCCATATCTGGATCAAAAAATATTTGAAAAATAATTTAATGTAGACGCGATTTATTTAAAAACTTTATTTTATTTTTTTTTTTCCACCTTTTTTAGCTCATGTTAACTAATTGTGACAAAAAAAGGCTTAATTTGCTTAAGAGCATATTTGAAAGCAGACATCATTTTCCAGAAAAACAAATCTATTGAAGTAAAAAACTTTTTTATACAAGCTTGCGTAATTAGACTCTCAAAGTTCTTAAAAGAATAAAAACTCTCTCTTTCTAAAAATTGTATGCATTTTTATTCTGAATTCTGAAGAATGCTTATTTTTCAATTTTATTAAATCTCCAGGAGTAGAATTTTAAATTAATTTAAACTCAAATAGTGTTTATCCTATTCTTAGAAAACCAGAGAGCTACAAGAATTTTTTTATTACTTAATTTCTGCATTTAATTAAATAACAAGTTTTTCAAAGAAATTTGAAACGTTTTTGGCAGGATTTATTCTTTTTTATTCAATGTATAGAATTCTTTTTCTTTGCTACTTTGTTAAAAAATAATTACTGTGTCTCATTTTTAAATGACACTCATATAATAAAAAACCAAAACCATTTTAATTCATTTTCTTAGAATAACGATTTTAACTACACAGATAAATATATTTTTACTGTTACATTAATAATTTATTAATTTAATGTTTCATATAGTTTAATCAGCAAAAAGTGAAAAAAAAATATTACAAGATTTTGAATTTTTTTAAATTTACACAACATAAATAAACAAAGAAAATTATTTTCATACTATTACTTTCTAATACATTATTAAAAATTACACCAAAAAAATGATAATAATTACAGATACAATAAAGGGCTTTAATTATAATATATAATAGTTATTAATATTTTTTTATCTTCCCTGATGTTGATATAAATGAGGACAAAATCAATAAAATCTCAATGGGGTCAAAATCGTCAAAAGAAAAAAAAATTTTACAATGTTTTGAATTTTTTTAATTTTCATAAAATACAATAAACAGAGAAAATTATTTTCATTATATTAATTTCAAAAACATTATTAAAAAACTGCACCAAAAATGGTAATTATTGTAAGCATAATGGAGAGCCTTAATTATTATATTATATTATATATAATAATTACGATTACCATTTTTTATAGCCACAGATGTTAATGAAAAAGAATGAGAGCAAAATCTTAATGGGGTCAAAATCGTCAAAAAGAGAAAAAAAATGTTACAATGATTTGAATTTTTTAAACTTGCACAATGTACAATAAACAGAAAATTATTTTCACATTATTACTTTCGAAAACATTATTAAAAATTACACCAAAAAGGATCACATAACAATGACATATAAAATGAGGAACTTTAGTTATAACAAATAGTTATTATTAATATTCTTTATATCTCTACTGATGTTAATGAAAGTAATGAGGGCAAAGTCAATAAAATCTCAATGGAGGCAATATCGGCAAAAAAGAAAAAAAAATGTTACAATGTTTTAATTTTTTTAATAAATTACACAAAGTACAATAAACAGAGAAAATGATTTTTATACTATTACTTTCTAAAATATTAAAAAAGTGTAATTATTGTCGACTAATTAAGTAGCTTTAATTATATAGTAGCTATTATATAGTAGTAGTTAATTATATACACTGAAGTGACAAAAGTCATGGGATAGCAATATGCAAATTTTCAGATGGCAGTAGCATCGCGTAGAACAGGTATAAATGCGCAGTGCTTTTTCATTTCTGTTCAAGTTATTCATGTGAAGAGGTTTTGACGTGATGATGACAGCACGACGGGAATTAACAGACTTTGAACGCGGAATGTTAGTTGGAGCTAGACGCATGGGTCATGCCATTTCGGAAATCGTTAGGGAATTCAACATTTCCAGATTCACTGTGTCAAGAGTGTGCCGAGTATGAAATTTCAGGCATAACATCCCACCATGGACAGCGCAGTGGTCGACCGCCTGCACTTAACGACCGAGACCGGCGACGTCTGCAAAGAGTCGTAAATTCTAACAGACAAGCGACACTGCGCCAAATAACCGCAGAAATCAATGTGGGACGTACAAGGGACTTGTCTGTTAGAACTGTGCGGAGAAATTTGGCTTTCTTGGGCTATTCCAGCAGAAGACCGACTCGAGTGCCTTTACTGACAGAACGACATCGCTTGTAGCGACTCTCGTGGAGGCGTGAGCATATCGGTTGTTCCTAGATGAATGGAAAACCGTGGCCTGGTCCGATGAGTCACGATTTCAGTTGGTAAGAGCTGATGGTAGGGTTCGAGTGTGGCGCAGACCCCACGAAGCCATGGACCCAAACTGTCAGCAAGGCACTGTTCAAGCTGGTGGTGGCTCCGTAATGGTGTTGGCTGTTTTTCATGGCATGGACTTGGTCCTCTGGTGCGACTGGACCGAACATTGACTGGAAATGCTTATGTTCAGCTACTTGGAGATCACTTGCAGCCATTCATGGACTTCATGTACCCAAACAACGATGGGATTTTTATGGATGACAATGCGCCATGTCACCGGGCCACAACTGTTCGCGTGGTTTGAAGAACATTCTGGACAATTCCAACGAATGATCTGGCCACCTAGATCGCCGGACATGAAACCCATCGAGCATTTATGGGACATCGTCGAGAGGTCTGTTCGTGCCCAAAATCCTGCACCATCAACGCTTTCACAATTATGGGCGTCTATCGAGACAGCATGGCTCAATATTCCTGCAGAAGACTTCCAATGACTTGTTGAGTCCATGCCACGTCGAGTTGCTGCACTTCGCCGGGCGAAAGGAGGGCCGACACGATATTAAGAGGTATCCCATGACTTTTGTCACTTCAGTGTATTATATATAATAGTTACGATTGACATTTGTATATAGCCCCAGATATTAATGAAAATGAATGAGGGCAAAATCTCATTTGGGGCAATATCAAAAAAAGAAAAAAAAATGTTACAATGTTTTTAATATTTTTAAATTGACACACAGTACAATAATTAGAAAAAATCATTTTTGTACTATTACTTTCTAAAACATTATTATAAATTACACCAAAAATAGTATTAATTGTAGGCATAATATAGAGCTATAATTATTACATTATACTAGTTATGATTAATATTTTTTGTATTGCCACAGCTGTTAACGAAAATGAAGCGTAACTTTTAAAAAGTCTGATAGTGTTCATAAACAATAAATTTGTGATGCACAAACTTATGAAAGCGGCAGACCGTACTCGTACAAAAAAAATAAATAGTATAATATTAAAAACAAATAAAGAATTTGATATGTGATATTACATAAATTGAAAATTTCATAGTATTTAGTCTTATTTTTGAAGTAACTAAGCTCAAATTCTACGAGTTTGATTATTTTTATTTATCGATCCAAAATTTCACGATCGAAACAGCCTTGCGCATTTTTTAATGTATTATTAAACGCGCGAATTACATTTGCGTGTTTTAACTCAATTTTAAATTGGTATTGTATTTTGGCAATAGATATCATTGAGATAAAAAAAAAAAATAACGTAGATAAATAACCAGCGTCGATGTTAGCAAGTTATTGACAAAAGATCTCCTCTCCTCTTCTCATCAGCAATAAAACAGAAAACTGTGAACAAATTATTTTTCTAATATTTAAAAGTTTTTTTATTAAATTAAAGTTGAATCACGTTTCTTATTTCGATTTCTCCTCAAAATCAGAAAATCTTACAAAAAAAAAAAAAAAAAAAAAGGGCAATTATATATTTTAAGTAAAATAGATTTATGGGGGAAGTGGGCTGCGACCAGTGTATCCCTGCAATATATTTACATTTATAAAATTCAAACAAATGATGCTAAATGAAATAGGATGTTTAATACTCCTACATAGTATTTTATTACATAAATTCATTCTAGAAATTAAGAACATTTCGAACGTAGGCATTTTATTTTCACAAAATTCTATATATAAAAATTTGTAATAACTAAAAATTTCAAAATTAATTCTAAAAACACTAAATTAGAATTGCCACCAATTAAGGAAAGTTCTTTGTGCCCTAAAATTTAATCTGCAAGACTGCTAAATCCTCGTGAGTGAAATAATTAAGGAATATAGCAAACTATATCTTTATAACTTATATATTTCAATAATTCTAATGCAGTCTTAGCCGAGAAATGAAATACCGGTAAAATATAATTCGTAGCAATTGTTGACATAAATTCACGAAAAATTTAACACTTTTCAGTCAACCATTTTCAGATTGCTTGATATTTTTAAGATTTTAAAAACGAAATTCATTGAGAAGGAGTTTTTTTTTTTGTAATTCTTCTTTCTTATTAT